>OY856411.1:1352538049-1352680549 GCA_963693085.1 Alisma plantago-aquatica
CCCCCCACCGCCGCCAGCAGATCCACCCATGAATGGCAATGACCAATGCTTGCTCCAGAAGCTGCCCTGCTTGTCCACATTTTGTATTCCCTCGGCTCTCCCTCTGAGCACTGCTGCTTATGTTCCTGCTTGACGACCTACACAAACCTCGCTCCGCTCCGCTCCATGGCGGCTGCGATGGCCTCAATCTACGGCGGCCGCAGCACTACCTGGCTCCCGAAGCACGCACACACCACAGACCCTCTGGGAAACTCATCCAGAAACCACAACACCTTGCCTGCATCCACTGAACTCTTCCCACCCCTGTCTGCCGCTTCTTTCGCGTCGGCGGCGACATCTGCTCCAAGGGGTCCAGTGGCCACCGTGATTGACGACGTCCACGAGGTCCCCACGGCGCATCACCACTCCGCCAACAATCCCAGGCCAACGACGTTCATAGGCCGAGGAGGAGGATCGTCCATCGACGTCGGCTTGGGGAGCAATTGCAGTAGTAGCAGTCTGCGTCAGGTTCGTGCGGTCTCCTTCGAGGTGAGCAGTCTTGTGGAGAACTACGCCAGCTACAAGGTGTTTGTTGGTGGGCCATTTGGGTTCTTCTGGGACGCCGTCGCCGGAGCACAAGATGCACACTCGAGCTTAGATTGGGAAAGGGGCCTGGAGCGCTGCCTTCCGTGGTGAAACTGGAAAGCATTCAAAGCTGGGAAAAGAAATAGAAATAGGGAGGAAGACTGGAAGAGGATAATTACGCGGTTGAGCACGGGTGGGAGTTATTTTATACATGACAACACATCCTACAAGACAGGATTGGCATGTGTGTTGGTGGTGGTGGTCTGCAACTTCAGAAAAGCAAAGAGTCTCTCTCAGTCAAACCATTGAGATCGGCCTGCCGGATTCATCTCCCAAGCAAGGAGACGAAGCAGGAACCAGTAAGAGCAGCAACACCTTTTCCTTTGCTTAGCAAGACAATTCTTCCTTCTGCCCCTTTCCACGACTAATGGGTTCAATTGAATACCTAGTCCCTAATTCATTAGCATATTAATTTGTCTTCTCACTTAGATCAAAGCCATCACAAAAGTCAATTGATTTCTTGTTCGTTACCTTACATGCGAGTAAGGTGTTTGTATTTTTTCTTGTGTTGAAATGAGGAGTTTGTATCCTTAGTGTAGTTTGAGACCACGTCGGGCTTGATATTATCGTCATGGACCGAGTATGCTTGAGTAACTGAGAGTAATGGTTCAGTTACTCGCATTGTTTTTTCAGTTATGCTTTGAATGCTGTAAGAGTAACTCTGAAACCACAACGAGTAACTGATACAACCATGTGAGTAACTGAACTGAAAGTAACAGAATGCTTGAGTAACTGAAAAGTAATGCTTGAGTAACTGAAATTAATTCTTGAGTACTTGAGAGTAATGGTTGAGTAACTGAGAGTAATGCTTCAGTTACTCGCATTGTTTTTTTAGTTATGCTTTGAATGTTGTAAGAGTAACTCTGAAACCACTACGAGTAACTGATACAACCATGCGAGTAACTGAACTGAAAGTAACAGAATGTTTGAGTAATTGAAAAGTAATTCTTGAGTAACTGAGATTAATTCTTGAGTAACTGAGAGTAATGCTTGAGTAACTGATAGTAATGGTTGAGTAACTGAAAAAACCCTGTGAGTAACTATCACAACCCTGGAGTAACTGAAAAAACACTGTGAGTAACTGAAAAAGGATTACGAGTAACTAAAAAAACACTGCGAGTAATTGTGACAATACTGCGAGTAACTGTGACAATAATGCGAGTAACTGAAAAAATCCTGCGAGTAATTGTAATAGCAGTTAGAGTAACTGTGAAAACACTACGTGTAACTGAAAAAACACTACGAGTAACTGTCACAACCCTGCGAGTAACTGAACAAACACTGCGAGTAACTGAAAAAAAGCCTGCAAGTAACTGAAACAAGCCTGCGAGTAACTAAAAAAAGCTTGCGAGTAACTGTGAAACACTACGAGTAACTATGACAACAATGCGAGTAACTGAACGAGTACTACGAGTAACTCAAATAGAAGTTAGAGTAACTATGAAAACAATACGAGTAACTGAAAAAGCACTACAAGTAACTGTGACAACCCTGCGAGTAACTGAACGAGCACTACGAGTAACTCTAACACCAATAAGAGTAACTGTGATAACCTAGAAAAGAAACACTATGATTCAAACTCAGTTACTCTTATACTTTGTAAGAGTAAATGTGACAACACTAAGAGTATCCATTGCACACAAAGACAAATACATATTCTTCAAAAATAACTATTTTACATATTCTTCAAAAATAACTATTTTACACTAAGAGTTCCATAATGTTTCATTTGCAAAGAATCTGCACAAGGCCAAGCGAGAAAGTAACTATTTTACATAAATTGAAACTAATCTTTCCCAAAAGTAGCTGTCAGAGTAATTACTTTTTGTGCTAATACTTCTCTCATCTGTATCAAAATGAAAGTAACAAAAGTAACTGAACTGAAAGTAACAAAATGCTTGAGTAACTAAAAAGTAATGCTTGAGTAACTGAGATTAATTCTTGAGTAACTGAGAGTAATGCTTGAGTAACTGAGAGTAATGGTTCAGTTACTCGCATTGTTTTTTCAGTTATGCTTTGAATGCTGTAAGAGTAACTCTGAAACAACTACGAGTAACTGATACAACCATGTGAGTAACTGAACTGAAAGTAACAAAATGCTTGAGTAACTGAAAAGTAATGCTTGAGTAACTGAGATTAATTCTTGAGTAACTGAGAGTAATGCTTGAGTAACTGAAAGTAATGGTTCAGTTACTCACATTGTTTTTTCAGTTATGCTTTGAATGTTGTAAGAGTAACTTTGAAACTACTACGAGTAACTGATACAACCATGCGAGTAACTGAACTGAAAATAACAGAATGCTTGAGTAATTGAAAAGTAATGCTTGAGTAACTGAGATTAATTCTTGAGTAACTGAGAGTAATGCTTGAGTAACTGGGAGTAATGGTTCAGTTACTCACATTTTTTTTTCAGTTGTGCTTTGAATGCTGTAAGAGTAACTTTGAAACCACTATGAGTAACTGATACAACCATGCGAGTAACTGAACTGAAAGTAACAGAATGCTTGAGTAACTGAAAAGTAATGCTTGAGTAACTGAGATTAATTCTTGAGTAAATGAGAGTAATGCTTGAGTAACTGAGAGTAATGGTTCAGTTACTCGCATTGTTTCTTCAGTTGTGCTTTGAATGCTGTAAGAGTAACTATGAAACCACTACGAGTAACTGATACAACCATGCAAGTAACTGAACTGAAAGTAACAGAATGCTTGAGTAACTGAGATTAATTCTTGAGTAACTGAGAGTAATGCTTGAGTAACTGAGAGTAATGGTTCAGTTACTCACATTGTTTTTTCAGTTATGCTTTGAATGTTGTAAGAGTAACTCTGAAACCACTACGAGTAACTGATACAACCATGCAAGTAACTAAACTAAAAGTAACAGAATGCTTGAGTAACTGAAAAGTAATGCTTGAGTAACTGAGATTAATTCTTGAGTAACTGAGAGTAATGCTTGAGTAACTGAGAGTAATAGTTGTGTAACTGAAAAAACCCTACGAGTAACTATCACAACCCTGGAGTAACTGAAAAAACATTGTGAGTAACTGAAAAAGGACTATGAGTAACTGAAAAAACACTGAGAGTAACTGTAAAAATACTGCGAGTAACTGTGATAATAATGCGAGTAACTGAAAAAACCATGTGAGTAACTGTAATAGCAGTTAGAGTAACTGCGAAAATACTGCGAGTAACTGAAAAAACACTACGAGTAACTATCACAACCCTACGAGTAACTGAACAAACACTACGAGTAACTAAAAAAGTCTACGAGTAACTGAAACAAGCCTGCGAGTAACTAAACACTACAAGTAATGGTTGAGTAACTGAACAAACACTGCGAGTAACTATCACAAATCTGCGAGTAACTGAACAAACACTGCGATTAACTGTCACAACCCTGTGAGTAACTATGAAACACTACGAGTAACTATGACAATGATGTGAGTCACTGAACGAGCACTACGAGTAACTCAAATAGCAGTTAGAGTAACTGTGAAAACAATACGAGTAACTGAAAAAGCACTATGAGTAACTGTGACAACCCTACGAGTAACTAAATGAGCACTACGAGTAACTCTAACAGCAATAAGATTAACTGTGATAGTCTAGAAAAGAAACACTTTGATTCAAACTCAGTTACACTAGGTGTGGCGTTCCATCCCTCCTGGGGCGGAGTCGACAGGCCATTTTTAGAAGAAGACGACGATCTTGAGAGACTTCAGAGGGAGGTGAGATGGGTTTAGAGTGAGGCGGTTCCATGAGAACTCAGCCTGTCGGAGGTCGCCAGACCATGTGGTAGTCGTGGCTTCTGGATCAGAGTAAGCTGAAGTAGAGAAGAAAGGGGCCCTGGACACAGTTGGCGTGGACGTAAAGAGTGATGTCAACGGTGATATAGCAAAAGGATAGCTATCTGCCTTGTTTCCCTCTCCTCCACCTACGGCCCAACTCCTATTCTCCATGTGACATCGTCCATATCACCTATCATCAAGTACCCCTTGAACCCAACCAACCCGAAGAGTAATTGTAAGAACACTAAGAGTAACTATGACAGCAAAGAAGAGTAACCATGTGATTCAAAAAAGTAACTCTTATACTTTGTAAAAGTAACTCTAACAGAGGAAGGTAAAACACAAATCACAAAAAGTAACTTTATCGTTATTTTTCATGCCGTATAGTTTAAATTATGACGCAAAGTTAATTTTTGAGTCTAATTGTCAAGTTGGATTATTACACCTAAAGGTGTTGCATATTGACTTTGATTTGGTATCACCTTCCTAGACATGTACTCTCTTTGATTAGATCATCACGAGTTGTCAAAAATAATGAAAAGTCAACTTTTCCACCCACATTAGAACAATCAGAAATCACGGGATGCCATAACAAATAAATAAGATAACTCTTTGTAGAAATTAACCACTCGTAATTCGCATTTATATGCTATATTGAGAACAATACATTACATACTGACATTTCATCGAGCAACTACAGGGCATTGACGAAGTTTTAAAAAAGGGACTTAGACCAAAAAGATACGACACAGACCATACTGAAGGAGGAACTCTGCAACGAAAGATGAGATTAGGGGAAAACCCAATATCATCATATCTCGGACCCTTATTGTAGAAGAAACAGAGTTTGCAAGAGGATGGAAATCAGTGCAACTTGATAAATTTGAACGATTTACATTACTTTGTTATATGTACAGATGGAGCAAACTTGGCGCACACGACACAACAAAAGGAGACAGTAGGAAGGGAGTATCTACATAAGACTATTTATAGACAATTCTAATACAGCCTACGAATGAAAGGAAAAACAAAGAAAAACAGCGCAGTAGGTGATCTTCCGATCTGGGAGGGCCATTTGAAAAAGCACACATCACTCAAAACGGACTGAGCAGATCGGCGTCTTCCTGTGTTCCTCCGCTACATTCGACGCCCGTAGTTATAGCGTTATGCATTTTTTTCTTTAGAAAATTACCTGAAAAGTCATTATCAGTTATAGTGTTCTGCATTTTTTTTCTTTCTCATATTTGTGTTCATCTAATCAAATACCACATGTACATTCTAGTGAAACATGTAAGATTTTTTTATAAAGATTCTCTTATTATATTCTTGAGCAAAATTTTGTAAGCAAAAATTCAGATCAACAACTTTGTACAATAGATTCATAAATCGAAAACTCACTACAGAACCCCTACAACCAATTATCATTGCAGGTTACTTCTGAACACCTAAATTGGAGCAAAATTTTGTAAGCAGAAATTCAGATCAGCAACTTTGTACAATAGCTTCATAAATCGGAAACTCACTACAGAACCCCTACAACCAAAGCAACTCACTACAGAACCCCAACAATCCCAGAGCGTCGTGGGCCTGCCTCAATGTCACCTTCCCGGACGAGCTGCTAGTCAGTCTGGATGCGTAATCTATCGTCGTCGAGGTCATGTCCTGGTGCGTCGCCAGTAGGTTGTCAGAACCAGGGAGCTGCCCTCGAGGACCCACGGCGTAGATCAGGTTCGTCTGTAGATTCGTCGTGTTCAGCTAGAACGCCAAGTACAACCTCAACGATTGGGACACGATCACTGGGGTGCCTACTAATGGCAACGACCCTTGGTCCGGCGGGCAGTCGCTACCTGACCCCGTGCCGCCGAGGTAGTACTGCTTGGCGGTACTGCCAGATGTGCCGGAACTCCACCCTCTCATTGCGCTGGACCCCACCATCTTCCCGTTGTTGGAGAACCCGACGGAGATGTACACGTTGTTGTCCGGTGCGGATAGCACAAAGCTCCACAGACTCAGGCTGGACTGCTTGTACGGGAGCGTGAAGTCCTTCTTGGGCCAGGCAGAGTTGCATTTTGGAAACGACACCAATTTAGGAGAGTCGAGTACTCTTTCGGAAGGAGACGAATTGGGGAAAAGTCAGGAAGCATATCCACGGGATGAAGGGGGTGCGATATATTCAGATGGAGATGGTGGCATGTGGTTGGTGAAACAATTCCAGAAACGCTGCCGGAGTCAAGGAAGGGAATAGGTTCATCATAAGGTATTGAAGGTTTATACGACGGCCGACGAAGCAACTGAGTCCAAAGTCACGGACACGGGAAGAACTCTCATTAGTATATTTACAATCGATGCCACCGTCTTTCCGTCACGGGTAACTTAGACAACGTACCCGCACGCGTATTAAGAAAATAGCCATATATATATATATATATATATATATATATATGAGTTACTTTTTAATACCCGTGCGGGTAACTTGTATTACTACCCGTCCGGTAAAAACACGGTGGCATGTTAGTAAATAGATGCAATATTTTCTTCCCGTCTTCAGTTTCTTCCGTCCCGACTCAGCGACTCCGCCGATCTCCCAAGCTTCCTTCGTTCAGTTGTTCTCGCGCACCGTCCCTCGTCGCGCCGTCCCCGCCGAAAGCAAAACCCCAAATCGTCGCTCCGTCCCCGCCGAAGCAAAATCCCAGATCGTCGCCGACAGTTACCTCTTCCAATATGACGAGAACAAAGCAAGCGTCAAGGAAGACCTCGACAGGGCCGCCGTGGCTAAGGCGTCCACGACCAGTGATTGAAGAAGATGATGAAATCGAAATGCAGCCTCAACAGGCCGAGCAGAAGATGGCCAAAGAACCAGAAAAAGCGGATAAATCACCATCGCCGGCGGAAAGGGAAATACTCGACCACACTACTCCGACAACCCTGAAAGAGGATAAGAAAGAGGCTACCAAGGACGCAGAAGTGGAAAAAGAGGGGAAAGAAGAAGCTGCGGGAATGAAGAAGGGGCTTGCTGCTGAGACTCCTCAGACAACTAAGACACAGGATAAAGGCAAAAAAATAGGGGTTACAGCTCCCCCATGGATCAAACCTCCATCAAAAAGTGCAAAGCGCAGTAATGTTGCTACTGCTCGTCGTGGAGTCAACATAGCAGCTGAGAAGAAAGAATGTACGCGCAGCAAAGCGGGAGAATTTGAACAACAAGGTAATGCTCGAGTAACTATTACATACTGCTTCTTGAGTAACCGACAATAATGCTTGAGTAACCGATATTAATGCTTGAGTAACCGATGTTAATGCTTGAGTAACTGAAATTAATGCTTGAGTAACTATTACATAATGCTTGAATAACATACATTAATGTTGAGTAACCGTGTTTAATGCTTGAGTAACTATTACAGATTGTTTGACTAACCGATAATAATGTGTGAGTAACCGAGATTTATGCTCAAGTAACTATCACATAATGCTTGAGTAACCAAGAGTAATGATTGAGTAACCAAGAGTAATGCTTGAGTAACTGAAATTAATGCTTCAGTAACTATCACATATTGCTTGAGTAACCGATAGTGGTGTTTGAGTAATCAAGATTTATGCTCGAGTAACTACCACATAATGAATGAGTAACTGAATGTAATGCTTGAGTAACCAAGATTAATGCTTGAGCAACTGAAATTTATGATTGAGTAACTATTACATTATGCTTGAGTAACCGAGAGTAATACTTGAGTAACTGAGAGTAATGCTTGAGTAACTAAAATTAATGCTCGAGTAACTATCATATATTGCTTGAATAACCGATAGTAGTGTTTGAGTAATCAAGATTTATACTCGAGTAACTATCACATAATGCTTGAGTAACTGAGATTAATGCTCGAGTAACCAAGATTAATGCTTGAGCAACTGAAATTTATGATTGAGTAACTATTACATTATGCTTGAGTAACTAAGAGTAATGCTTGAGTAACTGAAATTTATGCTTGAGTAACTATCACATATTGCTTGAGTGACCGATAGTAGTGCTTGAGTAACTGAGATTAATGCTTGAGTAACTGAAATTTATGCTTGAGTAACTATTACATAATGCTTGAGTAACCAATAGTAATGTTTGAGTAACCGATAATAAGAGATAAAACAAAATTGTTAAGCTAACTACTACATTCTTGGAATAACTTTATTTGTATGCAGGAGAAGAAAGCAAATGGGATGAGGAGAGTACAACTGCAAGTCAGAAACATAAAGAGACGGAAAAGGCTAAAGAGAAAGGTAAGATTGTATGGATTTGTAATAGTTTTAATTTTCAGTTACTTACAGTTTATTAAATAGCTTTTACAAAATAAACAATGAGCTCTAACGATAAGTTTTGATATGTTTGCAGTGGGAGTAAATAGACTGTACCACAGGTGCTCCTTAAAGAGCTACAACAATACCAGCAAGAGCATGGTTTATACAAAGGAACAACTTATGATGCTGAGCTCAACAGCCTTTGCAACCTTCATAAATATGCCAAATCTTGCGGTTGACATAGGCTTGTTAGAGGATTTAATTGATAGATATGTCGATGAAGACATATTTCTGCTGGCCGAGGGAGAGGAAAGAAGGATGACAGTAGATGACGTGGGGATAATTCTAGGTATCCCCAGCAAAGGTATAGATATAACACAAAGAAAAGATTCTGCCATAGTAAAGTCGATATGGCAAGAGTTTGTGAAGGAGACTTGTAAATATAGAAATGAAGGTGAGACATCAAAGAAATTGAGAGAAAAAGATGTCCTGCATAAGGACAACTTAACAAAACTTTGGCAAGAATATGCCAAGACCAACAATCCAGCAGACAATACAAATATGTGTCGTGCGTGGATGTTGCACCTGCTGGCAACATTCCTAATCCCAGACACTAGCTATTGCGCACCAATCTACATTATCCACTACCTAGATAATGTAACTGCCACTGGGCAGATGAATTGGGCAAAGCTGGTGCATGGGAGTATCTTCAAGAATATGAAGATGCTAAAGGAGAATGTCCAGCTAAGAAGGAAAGGAGAAAAAGGGGCTAAGAACACCCTGTACACAACAGGCTGTGTCATGTGCCTATGCGTAAGTGAATAAAATCATATTCAACTACATTGATACAATATTGACTATGGGGTTGCAGTAACATATGCATTATATTTTCTATATATTACATGCAGGTTTGGGCATATGAGATGACAAAGATGGCAAAGCCAACATTCCTTGACTCCAAACCAAGGATAAAGAAGTGGGCTGCGCCGGTCGAGAAATTGATGGAATTAGCGAAAGTGGAGCCTAAGGATGTAAGATTATCTAATCTTTGTTACAAAATCTAATATACAACACTGCGAGTAACTCTCGGTGAATGAGATGACAAAATCTAATATACAACACTGCGAGTAACTGAACCAACACTGCGAGTAACTGAACCAACACTGCGAGTAACTGAACCAACGCTGCGAGTAACTGTATCAATACTGTGAGTAACTCAAATAGCCTGCTAGTAAATGAACAAGAGCTGCGAGTAACTGAACCAACACTGCGAGTAACTGAACAAACACTGCGAGTAACTGAAACAACACTGCGAGTAACTGAACAAAAACATGTGAGTAACTGAATCCTATGCGACAACTATAGAATAACTAGACAACCATACGAGTAACTCAAAAAACACTGCGAGTAACTCAAAAAACACTGCGAGTAACTCAAAAAACACTGCGAGTAACTCAAAATAGCCTGTGAGTAACTGAACAACCCTCTGCGAGTAACTCAAAATAGCCTGCAGTAACACATAATTTTTTTTATATGTTGGACAACCCTCTGCAGTAACACATTATTTTTTTTTATATGTTGGACAACCCTCTGCGAGTAACTGAACAACCCTATGCGAGTAACTCAAAATAACATGCAGTAACTGAACAACCCTCTGCGAGTAACACATTATTTTTTTTATATGTTGGACAGGTATGTCAAATGATAGTGGTAGACCAGGGAGATGATTGGCATGCTGCAAAATCATCGAATGACATCCCAGAAAAAAGTACGCCAACAACCACTGAGGCACCAGCAAAACCAATCATCGAAGAGGGAGACACTATTGACACCTCCACCCTGGAGACAAGAATCAAAATGTTGGAGGAGGAGCTCATAATACATAAGGAGATCTGCACAAGAATAAGTGTTGATAAATTCACAGAACTGCAATTGGAGAATAAAAGGCTAGAAGAAAGAATAGCCAAGTTAGAAGAAGAAAACAAAAACCTAAAAAGAAAGTGGGAAGATGAGGGTAATAAATCACAGTCACCTGGAAGTGGATTCCAGGAATTTTCCGAGGGTTTTGTCTCGGTGAATGTAGATGAACAGAAAGACTCACCGAAAAAGGATGTCGCCCAACCGACAAAACGAAGAAGGCTAACCCTCAGAAGAAAATATGTAGAATCAGAAGATCATAGTGAGGACGGTAAAAATGTTGATGAATATGAGAACAAAGAAACAAAAGACAACAGTTCTGCAGAAGATGCAGACCAAAAGAAACAAGAAGAAGAGGAGAAAAAAGAAACAAAGGACAACAGTTCTGAAGAACCAAAATCTGCGGAAGAGGCAGAACAAAAGAAACAAAAAGAAGGGAGCCAACATCCGGAGAAGATAGCAGAAGAAGCCCAGAAGAAGATTGAAGAAGAAGACGATGGAAGAGCCAAAGATAGGAAGCATAGAGAAAAATGTGAAGAAAAGAAGGGAGGAAAAGGTAATTTTCATCTCCTTTCAAGTATATCATAACTGCAAGTAATGCTTGAGTAACTGAACCTAAAGCTTGAGTAACTGAACCTAATGCTTGAGTAACTGCAAGTAAGGCTTGAGCAACTGCACGTAAGGCTTGAGTAACTGAATATAATGCTTGAGTAACTGCACATAATGAATGAGTAACTGAATGTAATGCTTGAGTAACTGAACATAATGAATGAGTAACCGAGAGTAATACTTGAGTAACTGACAGAAATGCTTAAATAACTTGGGAAAAATGAAGATTGATTCTAACATGGTTTTCTCTATTGTTGTTGACAGCACAAGATGTCAAACTTCATAGGTTTTGAACATTTCAAAACAAAAGAAGCCAAAGAAAATGTCCATCACTTCATGGACAACATAGAAAAAATGTAATGGAATTGGTTATTGTCAAATGTAAAATGATAACACGTTAATTTTTCTATATCCAACTCGCATGTATAACATCTATAAAAATAATTTGCAGGTTAAAACGAGAATGGAAATTCAGTGAAGACACTTGGTGCACGGGGAAGGACCTCGCCGCCCTCCTGTACAAGGATCAAATGACACATTCACCTGTAAGAAACAAGAATGTAGTTTAACTCTTTAAAATAGATAATTTGGATTGCTAAACTGATAAAGCTTTTGGTTTTATTCAGGTTCTCGACTGCTTTGTACAGATGCTCAAGGAGAGCACAAGCAAGCGGAGGAAGAAGGGATTGACGTGGCACTGCATGAGCACTTATGCTCCGGTAAGACAAATAAACTTTGTATACAAATTTACATGAAATTACAATATAGAAACACAAACTGAAACTTATATATGTGGTTTTTAAACTCTACATTTGCAGCAAAAGCTATCATTTAATATTGAGGACATCACCTTGGAACAGATAGACATGCTATCTCCACTATTCAACGTTCCAATGAAAGATTGGGACGCAATGGACTCGGTGTTCACAATACTAAACAACGACAACCACTGGCACTTGTACGAAGCAAGTTTCAGGGATGGAGCACACCGGTCCTATAATTCAATGAGTTGGAGTAGCAACTCAAGAAAGGAATTCAATAGATGGGTAAGTGATCTATAAAAATTAAGTCCATTATAAGTGGATTGAAAGGATTACTGATCTTTAATTGATGATGAATAAATGTCTTATTTTTTTAATGCAGGTGGGTATAGTGCACGACTTCTTTAGGGGTGCACCTGAAAAGGGAAGTCAATTGTCACAGTGGAAAAGGGATTACCCGATCTGCCCACAGCAGGAAGAAGACTCACTTGACTGTGGGATCTTTGTCATGAAGTACTTAGAGTGCCTAGTAAATTGTAAACCTATGGACTTCACCTGCAAAGACATACCATCAATAAGGGCTGATATTTTTCAACGAATGATGGCAAGGGGGCAGCTGCAGCCTCCAATAGACGATGAAAAAGCTGAAATCAAAGAGATGAAAGAAGGTATATCTGCTGATAACAATGGAGGAGAAGCTGAAGCTGATAAACAACCAGAAACAAAAAAGAATGAAGAAACAACAAGTGTATAGCTGCTTTTGTATAAGCTGTTGTTCAGTTACTCATTGTTGTATAAGCTGTGTATATCTGAATGTACATCTGCTATTGAATGTACAACTGTTAAAAGTCTGAATTTACAACTGATCTTAATGTACATTTGATCTTGCTGTACATGTCATCTTGAACATATATTGATTTTGCACTTATATTTTGGCTAAATGTTCTTGAAAGCTTTAGATAACTTTATGCTTAGAATGCTTATGTACATCTTGAAACTACTACGAGTAACTGAGCTGAAAGTAACATAATGCTTGAATAATGCTTGAACACCCGAAAGTAATGATTGAGTAACTTAACAAACTATTCGAGTAACTGAAAAAGGACTGCTTGAACACTACCAGTAATTGAAAAAATGCTGCGAGTAACTGAAAAAGGACTACGAGTAACTGAAAAGGGACTGTGAGTAACTCAAATAGCCTGCGAGTAACTGTCACAGCCGCTCCGAGTAACTGGAAAAAACACTGCGAGTAACTCAAAATAGCCTGCGAGTAACTGAACAACCCTCTGCGAGTAACTGAACAACGCTGCGAGTAACTGAACAACCCTCTGTGAGTAACTGAACAAACACTGCAAGTAACTGAACAACCTTCTACGAGTAACTGGAAAAACATTGCGAGTAACTGTCACAACCACTCCGAGTAACTGAAGAAAGCTCGCGTGTAACTGAACAACGCTGCGAGTAACTGAAGAAAGCTCGCGAGTAACTGGAAAAACGCTGTGAGTAACTGAAGAAAGCTCGCGAGTAACTGAACAACGATGCGAGTAAATGAAGAAAGCTCGCGAGTAACTGGAAAAACGCTGCGAGTAACTGAAGAAAAACTCGCGAGCAACTAAATAAATCTCGCGAGTAACTGAACAACCCTGCGAGTAACTGAAGAAAGTCCGCGAGTAACTGGAAAAACGCTGCGAGTAATAGAATAAAGCTCTGCGAGTAACTGAACAAAGCTCGCGAGTAACTGAACAAAGCTCGCGAGTAACTGGAAAAATGCTGCGAGTAACTGAATAACCCTGCGAGTAACTGAACAAAGCTCGCGAGTAACTGAACAAAGCTCGTGAGTAACTGGAAAAAGGACTACGAGTAAATGAACCAACACTGCGAGTAACTGAACCAACGCTGCGAGTAACTGAACCAACACTGCGAGTAACTGAACCAACACTGCGAGTAACTGAACCAACACTGCGAGTAACTGAACCGACGCTGCGAGTAACTGTATCAATACTGTGAGTAACTCAAATAGCCTGCTAGTAAATGAATAAGAGCTGCGAGTAACTGAACCAAAACTGCGAGTAACTGAACAAACACTGCGAGTAACTGAAACAACACTGCGAGTAACTGAACAAAAACATGTGAGTAACTGAATCCTATGCGACAGCTATAGAATAACTAGACAACCATACGAGTAACTGAATCCTATGCGAGTAACTAGGCAACCATGTGAGTTACATAAGATCACGGAGAGCACAAGCAAGATTACAACATTCAAGATTACACCATTCAAAACACTGCATCTAAACATTCAAGATTACAACATTCAAAGCATAAAAAGTTATATATTATACAACCAGATCGAATATAAAGAAGGTCCAACAACTGAACTTAAAATACAGAAAAATACAGCCAGATCGGCTGTAAAGAAGGTCCATTAACTGAACATAAAAATCAAATAGCTACTTGTGAAAGGAACGCTGGACAGACGAAGAAGCAGTGTCTTCTGCAAACTGAATGGGATTTGCAGCTGATCCCGGTTCTGCTTGGTATATGTCCCTAACGAAGAGCTGATCTGCAGAGTTCTCCGATCCAGAGTATACTTCATCGCCAGGCATTCTGAAGAGAGGGATAAGCTCAGTTGGTTTTTCTAAGAACTGATCTGTGATCCATGCTGTGATGGTCTGGTGATCAGTTGGCTTGAGGTAGATGATCCAACCTTTGCGAAGACTGAGCTGTGCGATCATCCTTTTCCATCCCTTAGCAGTTGAAAGTGACCCGTTTTTATTCTGCATAAGGGTTATCTGGAAAGACTGGTTTCCGATTAGGAAGGTGGTTTTTCCTGGTTTGATCTGAAAATGGAGATGGTTCCATTCTATAGGAAGTAGAATGGATTCCACTGTCTTGTCATCGAGGGTGTAGTTGATTGGCTGGATGAATGGCTCCATGGTAGGCTGTGAAGAAATGTTAAAGGGGATCTGAGGAGATGGTCAAAGGGGGTGCTACTGAAAAATTGTACCTTATGAAAAAATGTAAAAGGGGATCTGAAGAAATGTAAAATTGTACCTTATGTAAACCGTAACAGTCACAGATGAAGAAGTGGACCTCGAGGGTGTCGTCAAGGATGGAGATGATGTAGATCTGAAAGCCACCCGCTGTGTTTGAAACTGTAGCAGTAGTGGATAAGATGGAAGGAGAGGGTGCCGTTGAGGATGGAGATGTTGCAGATCTGAAAGCCCCCCGCTGTGTTTGAAACTGTAGAAGTTGCTGATGAAGAAGAGATGGAAGGAGATGGTGTCGTGGAGGATGGAGATGTTGCAGATCTGAAACTGTAGCAGTTGCTGATGAAGAAGAGATGGAAGGAGAGAGTGCCGTGTAGGATGGAGATGTTGCAGATCTAAAAGCCCCCCGCTGTATTGTTGGTGCTGCAATTATTGACAGCAGTGAGAGTAATGGTCTGTGTTGTTGGTGCTGCAATTATTGACAGCAGTGAGAGTAATGGTCTGTGTTGTTGGTGCTGCAATTATTGACAGCAGTGCTCTTTACTGTTGGGTTGCAAAGATGCCAGCATACTCTGGGTTATTCTGACGACACATCACTGCAATTATTTATAGCTCTGTGCTCTCTCTTCTAGAGTTACTTTTTGTACAACAGACTCCCGTACTCATTTTTCTCCTACTATTACTGAACAACCCCTGCGAGTAACTGGAGAACCCCTGCGAGTAACTGAAAAAAGCACGGGAGTAACTGAAAAACCCTGCGAGTAACTGGAAAAGGCACGGGAGTAACTGAAAAACCCTGCGAGTAACTGAAAAAAGCACGGGAGTAACTGGAAAAGGCACGGGAGTAAATGAAGAAAGCACGGGAGTAATTGGAAAAGGCACGGGAGTAACTGGAAAAGGCACGCGAGTAACTGGAAAAGGCACGGGAGTAACTGAAAACCCTACGAGTAACTGAAAAACCCTGCGAGTAACTAGAAAAGGCACGGGAGTAACTAGAAAAGGCACGGGAGTAACTGAAAAACCCTGCGAGTAACTGGAAAACCACTGCGAGTAACTGGAAAAGGCACGGGAGTAACTGGAAAAGGCACGGGAGTAACTGAAAAACCCTGCGAGTAACTGAAAAAGCACGGGAGTAACTGAAAAACCACTGTGAGTAACTGAAAAAAGTACGGGAGTAACTGGAAAACCACTGCGAGTAACTGAAAAAACACTGTGAGTAACTGGAAAACCCTGCGAGTAACTGGAAAACCACTTCGAGTAACTGGAAAAACACTGCGAGTAACTGAAAAACCCTGCGAGTTCCTGGAAAAGGACTACGAGTAACTGGAAAAGGCTGCGAGTAACTGGAAAAGGACTACGAGTAACTGCACCAACACTGCGAGTAACTGTGACACACTACGAATAACTATGAAAACAATGCGAGTAACTGAACGAGCACTACGAGTAACTGAAATAGCAGATAGAGTAACTGTGAGCAGTTAGAGTAACTGTGAAAAAATAGCCTGTTAGTAAATGAACAAGAGCTGCGAGTAACTGGGACAACCCTGCGAGTAACTCTAACAGCAATAAGAGTAAATGACAACCCACTGCGAGTAACTATGATAGCAATAAGAGTAACTGTGACAACAGTAATAGTATCCATTGTACACAAAGACAAACACATAATATTCAAAAAGAATAACAATTGATCAGAAAACATTCTTTATAACATATTCAAAGTATACATACAATTGCTGGAGCACAAGGTAACACAAAGATAGATTACAAACACAAGTGAAGTACTTAGAAAGTTACAAACTCACTTTCATAAAACTACACAAAAAGAACAACCCCATTACAAATTTGAACATGCCTCAGAAACACACTACAAACTCCAATAAAAAAGATAGAACCACATATACATCAATAGCAACAGCAAGATCACCAGAACACGAGCAGTATACATAGTAGCAGCAAATCCCAATCATATAATGCACTACTTCTTAGGACAATTCCTGCTGTCATGGTTAACACCAAACTCTAAACAATTCTTGCACTGCCTTTCTCTTTTAGACTGTGTAATCTCAACTCCAGATTTAAACCTCACATCTGTGGATTTGGGTCTCCCCTTAGTTTTACAAACATTGGGGATATTAACCTTGACAGCTGAAGAAGAAGCTGTATTTGAAGCAGTTACACCAGCACCTGCATCTGCACAACTATCAGAGACATCCAAATCTAACATCTCCTTTTGCAATGCAAGCAGTTTTTCATGGCAAATATCTACAACGTTGTTCCTACACGCTATGTTCACAATAGAATTGCAGGCAGAGACAAGCTTAAGAGTCCTCCCAGTGGATAGATGACTAACTGCAGCTTTGCCAAATATCAAAGGATGTTCTCTGTAGCCTTTGGTCCACCTCTTATATATGTATGGCTCGGGAAGAGTGCAAAAGTCACGACTCTTCAAATAGGACAGGATGTGCCTGCAAGGTATACCTTTGAATTCCAACATGTAACAGTTGCAATAAACAATCTCACTCGATGGATTCTTCTTCAAAATGCGGGCAGATCCAAGGCCACCAACGCGATACACTTCAAACACACCTTCTGAAGATTCCTTTACATTATATGTCATGCTTTGATGAACCTCACTCTGAAATATCTTAAAAATTGACTTTGTGTATATACCTCTCATCTGCTCCTCCAAAGGCCAAAGTGATGACAAAGGGAGATTACTATACTCGTCTTCAAAGTCTTTGAAATTTTCAATCTCTCGTACATGAGAGTAAGCAGTCTCCAATGAGCATACAAGTTCAAATAAAGTCTTCTTACTGTTCACATGGCTTCTAATGAACGCATTCAAGCTCTCGCTCCTTTGCGTTGTCCTCATGCCTGCGAAGAAGGAAGACTGCATATAGCACGGGACCCAATCCAAACGCATAGCATACATGTCAGACAACCAATTAATAGACGACAGACCATAAACCTCAACAACGGAATGCCACTTCTCTTCAAAGGTGCCAACATCATCCACATTCCACACGCAATCATTCAAGGAGCTTATGATCTGCTCCTTGTTAGGAACACCACCAAGCTTAGAGGGAAGCTTTTGTAGGATGTGCCAGCTGCAGAACCGATGCTTGCAGTTTGGAAAAATAGTAAGGATAGCAGCATTCATAGCCGGGTCTTGATCGGTTATGATGGACACTGGCTCTTTGCCAAAACAAAGTAGATACTGCTTGAAAACCCATACAAATGACTCGTACTTCTCATCAATCATAAGAGCTGAAGCAAACAAGACCGTCTTGCGATGGTGATCAACACCACCAAACATTCCAAAAACCATTGAATACTTGTTAGTGCGGTAGGTGGTGTCAAAAACTATCGCATCACCAAACAACCCACAATCTTCAACGGAAACAGGATCAGCCCAAAACAGATGAGTCAAGCAACAATCAGGATCGTTTTGGTATGTATAGAAGAATTTCTGATCGAGTACCTTAAACTTGGCAAACCGATCCAAGACCATGTCCACATCATATTTAGCTGCCTCTTTCCTCTTACTACTGATGTGTCCATGAGCTTGTCTGCTAGTAAATGTCAGATTTTCATAACCACCAGACTCCGATGCCATCAATGCAATTTGTCTCGATACAGGTATGTTAGCTTGGCTCATGGAAGAAAGCATATCTTTTTGAGTTTCATTAAGAGATGAGTTACACTTCAAGTAACGGAGATGTGCATCATCAACAAGATCGTGGTTGTGTTCCTCAACAAAGGCAGTCACAACCCACGTAGATGAGGACTTGTCTAGTGTGAATCGGATCATGGCTCCACAACCACACCTCTTCACAGATCGCTTGTGCTTCTTAGACAGATTTTCCTGTAACTTACCCACTTCATCACAAACGGGGCTCAGCAGCCCTCTTGACCTCTTAGAACGGCCCATTGTACCCTGCTTGTCACAAACCAGATCTTTGGCAACAAGAATCTTAGTTCCCCGTTCATACCTGTTGTCATCTTTCCTGATATTAAAACCATTCATGCCAGCATAGCTAGAATAGAATGAAATAGCTTCATCTAAACTTCCAAAATGGAGACCAATTTTAGGAACTGTAGCTGGCGGCAGAGTGGAAGCACCAACAGATGGATAAGAATTAGCATTATCATTATCAGGACCAACGTTTGAATTGGCAGCATCTGTATCAAGGCTGGGATCCATTGTAACGTCTATCAGTAACACAGCAGTACAGAGGAGTAAATCTGAAACAACATAGAGTAACTCTATCAGGCCGAAGATTAACTCATCATAACAAATGAGTAACTGAAGGAAGATTTGAATCATAACAACGTCTATGAGTAACAAGAGAGTAACTCTGTCAGTCAGAAGAGTAACCCAGCATACCAAATGAGTAACTACTTCAAAAATGGAAAATGCAAACACAAAATTGGGTTTACTTTAAACACAAAGATCAGAGAAATGTATACACATTGTGAATAGAAAAGTCAGAGAGTATACACATTGGGAAAAATAAGTATACACATTACAAATCAGCATTCTCTTGGAAAATCAATATACACATTACAAATCAAATTTCGAAATTGGACAGACACACTTGAATAGCAACGATTTCAACTGATGATTATCAATATGTTCACCTGATATTCGGACGACAGCCAAAAAGGATTCAGATGAGTTCAGAAACACGTTCGTCGTCGTCCTCTATGAAAACTTAGAACTGGAAAACCCGCCCCTTCTTTCATTTAACGGATAAATGAACAATGTCGCTATTCTTCTAGGTCGGGCGCCGCTTTCAGACCGGGGCACTTGTCGCACTGTCAATTGGAGCTTCTGAATCAAAAAGGGGCGGATAAGAGGGAGAATCCAGATCAACGAATAAAGACCCAAACACTCTGCGGCAGATGGATGGTATGAGCCCGTCTAACGGCGGATGCTTGTCAGCGGCGGAGGAGATCACAGAAGAATCGCTGGAGATTTGCAGGATCTTCCGTCTTTGGTCGCGCGCAGGGGGAGGAGGCGGACAATAGAACGCTGCGGCAGATGGACGATATGGGCCCGTCTAACAGCGGATTCACTGGAGATGGAAAAGCCGCCGGAAGAGAGGGATAGAATCGTCGGAAGATGGGGTTGGAATCGTCGGAAGATGGGGTTGGAATCGTCGGACGAGGGGGGTCGTCTTTGGTCGCGTCGTCGGACGAGGGGGTTCGTCTTTGGTCACGCGGGAACGGAGGCGGAATACAACAGCGACGGGTAACGAGTGTATGTTACCCGCGCGGGTAACAAATATTTAGCCTATATATATATGTGTGTGTGTGTGTATATGTATATATATATATATGTTTGTGTGTATATATGTATATATATGTGTGTGTGTGCGTGTATATATATATATATATATATATATATATATATATATATATATATATATACATATTTTATGTACGCGTGCATGGTGATACGCTTCTGGAAACAGAAGCAGCTTCCGAGGAAAGAAGTATAGAAAAAGAATGAGAAGAACCTTCTAGGAGGAGGAGAAACAAGTTCAAGGGATAAGATACAATGTGGAGATTGTTAAGATTTTGTCTCTTATCTCAATTGAATAAAAATAATAACTAATAATATTAAGAAAGTATAAATTAATGTAAGACTTGGAGTCCAAGACGTTATTTTTTTATCTTTTTCTATTGTCGTTTCCTAATAGACATATCCTCTCGTACTGCCTAATCGGGAGTTGTACTATCTATATAAATAGAGGTAGACCGATGGATATGGTGCACAATGTGTGGTGTTTTAACATGTGGTAACTTAGAGTCTGTCAACGTGTGATAAAATTGTGCGTCAAAGATAAAAAATAAAAAAGATAGACAAAAGGGGAACTACAAGAGTGAGTTCTGAGATTCTATTGTAGGCACAAGATTGTGAGCAAGTGATAATCTTTATAATCTTCTTGAGGTTGCTTAATAGAATTTGCGGTATTTTTCACCAATCATATTTTCCGTTTAGTTATTTATTTGGTGGTTATTGACTTTGTCAATGTGAGTCGTCATAACTTTTATTCTTTATACTTGGGTTGTATTTTGTGTGATATTTTTCTTGGACTTAAACTTCCATATATCTCTTCACTCCACTCCCTGGGAACTCGCATGTGAGGCAGCCGGGACATGATGTCTCCCTCGTGAAAGAGTACTCATGCTTGAAGGGCTAATCACCATCGGTAGCTCATGACTCATCCGGGAACACCCAACGACTGTTACGATCAAACTCGATCTCGAGCTTCATACTGTATCTCTTCAGATACCTACAACGACAAGCATCCAAGAGGGATCTGTCTCACTGAGAGTTCATCCCTGTCCACTTGATGATGACATAGGATTGCCTGATCTTTTCTACCTCGTGAAAAGTAAAAACACTATACTTCCTATTCTCGAGATATATGGTTACACAATCCACGGCAGGACTGATGCAACAGTCCATGGAATCACAACAATAAACTTAGACTTTGTACCTACTTAAACTCTGTTAGTTTGTTCCTACTACCGAGATATGTGGATGACTTGAATATCAGATCTGTTGCTACATGTATAATCCACTCATGTAACGTATCATTATATATAATAAAACAATAACATGGTAAGATGTGTGCTGAATTACAAATTACATTCTCAACTCCCGCCACGCATTGAAAACCAACACCACCGAATTGTTGGTCGTCTGTCTTTGATGAATGCCACCAGTGTCTTTGATGAATTGGTCCTCTAAGAAAAAACGAATCTCCTTCCCTGGTACCCAAGGATCCCGTGGAACTCTTACAGCGTCGCAGCCATCAGCAGGTTAGTCGTGACTGCCGCAACACCTTTGCTACGGTCGCAACTCCTTCGCGTAATGACGGGTTCGTCAGTGACGGCGGGTTGATTTGCAACGACTACAACAACTTTGGCAATGGAAGATTCGTCAGCGATGGCCGCAACAACTTCGACAATGGAAGATTTGTCGGCGACGCCCGCAACACCTTCCGGCAACACCTTCGACAATGGAGGGTTGATATGTGACGGCAATATAAATATATATATATATATATATATATAACATATTATATATTATATAATATATATAATATAATATATATATATATATAGTATACACACACATAGTATTGAAAATCGTCGAAGTTGGGTGAAATTTTATTGATTTTGTCGATGACACTGGCAATTTTGAATCCTTTTAAACATCTGCATTCCACAATATCCTCATCAATAATTGACATTTGCCCATTTGTCTCCGAAGTTGGCCGATGTCCATTTAAAAATTTGCCAAATTCCTTGACATCAGAAGTCGTCGAAGTTGGTGACATTCTTCTGGGATTTTGTGGAGTTTGTTGTGTGGAGCAAAAAAATGTATGACCTTGAGTAAAATAATTTTGATGTTATTTTTTATCATTCTAAGCTAATATTTACATATCAAGCCTCTCTCTTCTATATCTATCATAGGTTTACACCATTTTTAGGTTTACACCATTTTTATGTAATTTGTTTATTGTCATAAGTTTATATATGGAAGAACCCTAAATTTTTCTCACGACTGAATGTAATTGTGTATTCATAACTTTACATATGGAAGAACTCTCCATTTATCTCGCAATTGAATGTAATCGTTAGTCAAAACTTTAAATATGGAAGAACTCTAGATTTGTCTCACGACTGAATGTAATCGTGTAATCATAGCTTTATATATGGAATAACTCTACATTCGTCTCACGACTGAATGTAATCGTGTAGTCATAACTTTATATATGGAAGAACACTACATTCATCTCACGATTGAATGTAATCGTGTAGCATAACTTTATATATAAAAGAACTCTACATTCAGGAAAAATAGTAGGTTTGCATTGAGATGGAAGATAAAAGCATTCATACGAGTAGTTATCCTGTCACTTGACTATTTATGCAACTTTAATCTTAGTTATCCTATCACCTCACTAGTTATGAGGCACAAAAAGGTTTGCATTATTTTAATGGTTTCTTTTTGGATTACTTTGACTACTTATCCTATCACTTGACTAGTTATGAAATCCATTATCATGAGTGGGTTGTGGATGTATTGCTTCATAGTTCTCATGCTCTATCCATGAAGTATCACCTAATTGCAACTACTCTGAACATTAGCATGTTCTGCTTTTAAACCGCTTCCGAATTTGTTGTTTTATTTTTTGTATGATCATGGGTTTTACATTTAGTGTTTGATGTTTAATTGGGTGTTTTCTTCAATGATACAAGTACAACCATCACTTCATGGTTATTCTTTCAGTTTTTTATTTATCAGACTCCATTGAGACAAAAACTGAAAAACTAGAGACTGATGACACACTAATGGAAGCACCTGCACCTGCAGATGTTGATATGCAACGAGCCGACAGTGCAGTTGATTCTGCATCCACGTGTTGATAATGAAAATGTAGAGATAGTACAGAAGACCGAGGACAACCTATCAAAATGAACCTAGATAGGTTTGTTTCCTTGTGCTCTCAGTTCATATATCCATGCTCTCTACGATCTTAGTTGGTTGGATTCTACATACTGTTGTTATGCATCTTGTGAGCCTACGTAAACTTTAGTATTAGGAGTTGGGCTAACTCTCGAGGAGGGTCATTTTCTAATATCACCATCCAATGCATGTCCTATGGTCGATAACCACTTGACTTGCTGGCTTGCATGGTTTGGTAAAACAAAGAGGAAGTGACATAAAAGAGAAAAATTATGAAAAATCATAAATGTCATGAAGAGTCAGGAGAAATTTTATAGATTGTGAAAAAATAAGAAAAATGTGAGAAGTTGTGAAAATCATTGACCGATGTAGTAATCATGTTGAACGTTCAAGAGCCTACAAAATCATAAAAATTTGTCAATTTTCATAAAATTTGGAGACTTTTATTGCTATGAATGGAATAAGAGCAAGAGGTTGGTGCCAATCACTTTAGTTGTACAACCATACGAGCAACAATGTAGCACTATACATACCAAATCTCAAAATTTAAGTGTCTAGTGTTAGGAGATCTAAAATAGATCAAATCTAAAAATTTAAGTGTCCAGTGTCAGGAGATCTAAAATGTACTTTAAACCAATCGTGGAACCACTACTGGAAAGATCAAGTAGTAAATAGTTAATGCAAAAATACACAAAGGACAAGTGAAGTTCATGTCTCGGTTAGGAAACAATTTTCATACAATAGTAACATACCTCCCTTGATAATAGTATGTGTGGATCGTTTTAGCAAATAAGAGGAGTTGTAATAAAGATATTACATTTGTGTACATTGTAAACAAAGGACAGGTTCAAGGCACTGGCCAAGGCAAACTTAGGAAATGACTTACAAGTCTGAGACATAACAATCAAAGTTTTTAATGTGGCAGCTGACAATGGTGAGTTCACCCATTACTAACTCCAAAAAATTGATATATATTTCAATGTGGTGTCATAATACATAGAGCTGGAGTTTTGCCTTCAATCCCCTATTTAACATAAACATTATGATTGTAGGATTTTCACAACTCCTTTTTTCAACTGTACACCCCTAAATCTTCATGGAGTTTTCTATATAGTCGATGAAACCATTGAGAAGAATATTTTGGGCTACTTAATTGCAACCATGAGCCACCCATATTTGTGTATCCTTCGAGCCACTACACGCCTAATTCACTCTTGTATGTTTCAAGTGGTTCCTTTTATTATCCTTTGTATTGTTTCAGCCTCAAGAGGCTCTCAACATTTCACTGATGATGGCATTTAATTAAGATGTCAAAATCCTTCGCTCACCGAATGAATTTAATATAGTGAAACGAGCATTATTTCTATTGGGGTTCACATAGAAGAAGTAGTTAAGCTTTGTGCTTGTACTGATATATGTCACTGACACAAACATCTGGGCAAGGAATGCATCGAGTCCCATAAACTTAGTGATGATGCTCAGAGTATTATTCTGGGTCTTCATCTGTCTATTAGCTTCTTCTTCACAGGTGTTCCACTGACACTCTTTCTCAAGAAATTCTTCAACTCATCAGTGACCTGACATCATTGAGATACATCTACATAAGAAAGTTTCGATAGTGTTACTTAAACCAAAACACTAGAAGCAGTACAAGGGTAACATTGTGGGTATTTTAGAACATTACATAGAGGCTTCATTGGTGTATGCTACAACCTATGTGAGTGAAGAATACTTGAGTAATAATAAGACATAAAACAACACTCATTCCATTATCTTAGAAGAAATCACTAGCGATAATAATGATTGAAAGGAAAAATGTGTACGGAAAGAGAAATTCTCCAAACACAAGCATATATGCTGCTAAATGATGTCGTTCATATGCTAGTGAGTACTACAAATATGTTTATGTAGTCCATGAAAGAGCATATAACACAAAAGATAAAGAGCCTCTAGTGACTATCCAGAAGATTTGACCCACTGAGAAAAGGATGGATCCTCATGATCTAGGAAATATGAACATGGACACTTACACATATATAGACACAGACACAGACATAGACACAGACACAGACACAGATACAGACACAGACACAGACACATGACACAAAAATTTCCAAAAATAAAGGAAACAAACACGAAACTGGACACAAAAATATATAAATAGATAAATAATTTTTTTTAACATATTATGACATAAATTGCTATAGGTATATCCACAGGGGAAATCTCCATGAAATCCAAAAAGCATTCAAAATATAAAAACATATTCACAAGTCATAATATGGATTTATCACAAATATAATAAGATGTTTGATTATAAAACTATCATTATAAAAATATATATAATTGTATAACTTAAGAGAAGTAGTATTTGAGGCATTAGTTTTTCTATTATCGGTGGAAGTAGCGGTGAAAAAGATTTATTATCAAGATGAAGAAGGAGAGAGGTTAGGAAATATGTTGTTTCTGGAAGTGGAGGTGTAAAGTAAAGGTGTGTTAGAAGTTGAAAGGGAAGAAAAGGAGAGGAATACATTGAGAGCTACTTAAGATTTAGAGGAAAAAGAACAACAGGGGAGATGGAGATGTAGAGAAGTAAGAAAAATAATAGGTGTAGGGAGACAATACTCTGCTACTATTTCCTGAAGGAGAAAGAAGAAGAGTAGGGGAGGAGTGGAAAGAGAAGGAAGATGGAGAATTGGAGGATCAATGTGAAATAAGAGGAGAAAGTAGGGAACAATGTTGCACTATTGCCACATTTAGATTGGAGAGAGGAAGGATAAGAATGAGAAGAGGAAAAAAGGGGAAGAAACAAAAGTAAATAAGGAGAAGCATAGAGGAGAAAGATAAAGAGGAGGTGAAGGAACATTTTTGCAACTACCACAACTTTATAATATGAAAAAGAACAGGTGGACAAGAAGAAGAAGGAAGAGTAGGAAGAAGAAGGGGCACACAAAGGAGGAAGAATTACATGGAACTGGAAGAGAAGATAGTGACTCCAACTACTTTCCTCCTCATGGTTTATGTCGCATCTCCTAAAAATTGCAACAGTTGGTGGAGATGATATAATTGATTATGGCTGCTACAATTGTGAAAGAAGGGTGTTGATGACTTTGCATGCAGTAGTTGTCTAGCTAAAGTTAGTAGAAAAAGGAGTAGTGGAGGATAAGAGATCGAGATTTGGAGATGGTTTGCGGCTTCATTCATACACTTAGTCTTAAGTGGGTTGGGAGGGTGTGTATTAGATGTGTCCATGGAGTGTCCAAGCCATGTATGGCATTGCAATAAAAACATTCAAAGTGGACATGACGTAGGTGTGTCCGCCACGTGTCTAGGCATGTTCAAGGTATGTCCATATTGGACACAGACACATAAGCCTCTGGGAAGTTTATGTGCTTCCTAGATTATGATAGATTTAGTGTGAGTGATAATAGGAGGACCACATCTAGGAAAAGATCACAGAAGCCAAGCACCTAGTCATAAACCGCAAGCTGCTCTAGTCCAAGGATTTTCAATATGCCACTAAGATATTGAGATCAAATAGGGATTCATTCCTTAAGTTCTTTGACAAATCCAATTCGTTGCACTCTGAGTACATTCATGAGCTCCAAAAAAAGATCCCATCAAACCATTACAGAGTAGGTCAATCATGGTACTAGTCTAATATGTTGATGATATACAATAGTTTATTGAATTTACCATTAAAGCTCTGACATCAATGGTAAGAAGATACCATTGCTTAATGATGGGGGTAGGTGGATGATCAAATCATAATTGGATGTAGCCTTCTATATGGGTATGAGATAGGGATACAAATGTACACAAAGAGATATGGTTTGCATTGTTTGAATTATTCCTATTGGAATATCTTTGACTACTATTACTATTTCTTACTTGTTCTGGTTCGTTATTTATATGCATATACATGAACAAATATGCCCAAAAATTCCAGCCTTTCTTTAATATTGTGGCATAACTTCCCATCATGTCTATGACTTCAACTTTTATTGAAAATATGCATCTACAAGTGGCCACCATGAAGCTTGATGGATGCAAATTCCACTCTTGGTGTCTCCCCCTTTATGTATGATCATGCATTAGTTATCCTATTCTTCACTTCATTAAAAGATATGGAACACATCTTCTATAAGAATTAAGCCCACCCAGCTAAATTTATTGCTCTATAATGTGAAATTTAATTTAGGGAGCATAGTAGGTTTAAATTGTATTGGATTGTAAAATCATTCATACGAGTATAATACATGTCTATTACTATTTCTTGTTCTAGTTGGTTATTTATATGCATATAAATTAACAAATGTGCCCAAAAAGTAACCAGATTGCCTTTCTTTTTTGTTAAGCATAACATCCCATAGTGGCTACCTCATAAACTATTAGTGAGAATCTGCATCTACAATAGGCTACTCTGGTGCTTGATGGTTGTAAATGCCACTCCTAGTTTTTTCTCTTAAAGAGTGATTATGTAGTGGGTATCCAAATGTTCTCTTCATTAAAATATGTTGGACACATCTTCTAAAACAATTAAGCCCAACAATCTAAACTATTTCTCTATTTTATGGAGTCTAATTTAGGGAACATAGTAGGTTTACATTGAGAAGGAAGATAAAAGCATTCATATGAGTAGTAGTAGCCATTAGCTTAAGCTTCCCCCTTATCTCTATAATATAATTCTTTAAAATTATGAGAACTTGATTACATAATTTCTAAATAATTTTAAATTTTCCACAAAGATGGGTAGTTAACTAAGATTAAGCTAAAATTACATTTAAGATAGGATTGTATGCCTTTGACAAATTTTTTGATGTTTTGATTTTTATGGTCTTGCTTGGAGTGAGAAATTTTGGTGTTGTTTACTTTCCTCTCTAGTGATGATCCTATAGTGATTTCTACCTATATTCTTTTCTTAGGCCAAATATGATTGGTACCCTGCCAGTGACAACAATATTGACTTCCTTTTTATCATGTTGACAATACTTCTAACAATTGATTTTCCTTTTCAGGTATTCATTAGACATTTGGAGTTTTGGTTCTATTCTACAATTTATATACAAATATTTGATTGAGATAAGAGGTTAGTAGAAAAATGACATGGTAATCTATAATTGTTTCTCTTCTGATATTAAGGAGACAAAATAAATAGTATAAGGAAGCAATAAATAGTAACATGGGGACATTGATATGAAGACCTCACCATTATAGCTGCTTTTCTTCATTTCCTATTTTGTGGTTGTCTAAAAACCACACCAATGGGAGGCAGAGTTCTTATTTCCTTCTTGACATGTTTCTTCTTATTGACCTATCTTTGATAACTCTATTTTTCTATGTAATGTTCTCTTGATTGGTTTATTGGTACATGTTAATGAGATATAAGTATGATGTTTACGTTTGCAACCATGACCCAAATGTTATCTTTACCTAACAAAGACATGGAACTGAACCTCTATTTCAAGAGATTATGTAGTTTATTCAGGATTAAACTTTTTTAACAACCAAGAGTAAATGTGCATATTTACATGTGTTGCGACTCTTGAGATTTGTAATAAGTGTGCCTGGATGAAACAAGGAAGTTGTTTCTTTAAGAAATAGATTGGAAATGTGAATGCCTAACCATTTAAAATGGCATCCATTTTTAAGTGGTAACTCAAATGGAAAAGAATAAGAATACACCCCACTAAAAGAGATTTTATGCCTTACATTTGTCAAGTGAATAAATGTTTCAATGAGTATCTATATATCCTCATGTAGTCTATAGGCATTGATCTTAATATATAGCATCTAAAAATACAACAAATTTTAGTAAAGTATTTAGGAGACTGTAATTCATTGAAACATCTTTGCAACTGATAGATAAATGGATATCCGATCTTATCTATCACTTTTGTATGGTCCTACTCTTATTTAGCAAGGCACCACCCTAGGTGGTGCCTAGGCTTAAGACAACCTGCCTCAAACTGGGTATGCAGTCCCCTATCTAACTGAAGTAGCCGCCTAAGGCCTTTTAGGCCCAAATTAAACCACTTCAAGGCTAATTTAGCATATATTAGGTCTTTATATAATCTGGTTGAGTCATTTTTTATTTAAATGGGTCATATTTATACTAAATGAGGTAAAATTTGGATAAATTAGGTCTACATGCTTGATTTGGGGAAATAGGTCTAATTTGAGGGATTTAGGTCTAATTTGACCATGTAAGGCCTCATTCAGATCAATATAGGGGAAATTAGGGCTATCTAGGTTTGATTAGGTCATGTTATGCAAAATTAGGTTTGATTTTAGGCCAAATTATGTGAAATTAAGGAGATGATATTTGATTTGGAAACAAGTCTGATTTGGGGGAAATGGGTCTCATTTGGTGGATTAGGTCTAATTTGGCGAGGTTAGGTCTGATTTGGCCAGATTTGATTTTATTTTGCTCAACATTGGGAAAACTCTGGGAAGTTGGGTCTGATTTGTCCATAATATGCAAAATTAGGTTTGATTTAGTACAAATCAAGTCAAATTTGGACACATCAGGTCAAATTTGGGGAAAACATGTATGCTTTGGTAGAATAATTTTGGGGGAAATAGTTTTAACTTAGGAAGATTAGGTCTGATTTTGCCAAATTTGGTCTCATTTAGGTCTTTGTATGAAAATTTGTTTAGGGAAATTTGGTTTGATTAGGTCATTTTGGGACAAATTAGGGCAAAGTGGGTCAAATTTGGATCAAACAAGTTCGCATTAGGGCCAATATGTTCTAGTTTAGGTCAAGTTAGGCATTATTTATACTGAATTCTATGCTACACAATGTCATAATATCATTGTTTAATATTACATATCCAAAAATGTAAATGTAAATATAAAAAAATCAACATTATTTAAAAAAAACCCTCCACCAGAAATGCTTGTGCTCCTCCTCAGGAATGCCTAGCTCATGGCCACCTTAACAACCATGGTCCTGCTAGTGATTTTTTGAATTTATAAGTCAATTACACAAAAACTAACTTATTCCCACTATTATAATTTTTTAATAGGATGAGGTCAGTTTTCCTTATTCATTCTGTCTCAAATGTTGCATATTTATCCACGTTTTGATAGATACAATGAAATCCCATCTGGTAGAATCATGCTTCTTGTTTCCTTAATAGGCTATTACAAACAAGTTAGCTAGTTGATGTCCTCCCAATGTTATCCTTTAATAGGTCATTGCCACATAAACTAGTACATTATTGGAATTATTTAAAAGAACAAAGATATGTAACCTTCAAAACAACTTGTAGTTGAGCAAGTATTAAAAGTAAAGATAATATCTTTTGTATTATGCTAAAATTATGCCTCAAAAATCAATTTATTTCACTTAAATTATCATGTATATATGTAGTTCTTTTTTCTTATTCTAATTTTTTTGTTCTATCCTTTAGATTAGATTTGATTAGAAAAATATAGACACCTATAGAAATTATATATGAGTTTTTCTTTGTGTAATTTTATTAATAAAAACAATTGTGTAAGGAAGATTGTGGAAAATATTGTCTCATTGATAATTTTTCTTGTTTTACATCTTATTTTAGATGTCATTCATATAGAAAAATGTTGTTTGAACATGGATACATGTTGATGTGATCAAGGACTAAACTCTTAAATAGTGCTACATTTTAGTAACTAAAATAATATCTTTTTATATGAGCCATGAATGGAGATCTAGGTGGTACTAAATGGGATGTGTGTGTTTTTTGGATCGTATATGTAGCCTTATACATGTCTAATTGACATTGATAAGAATTATTATACTTCATTTATTTGTACTTGAAACTAGTGGCTTACATTCAGTCAAATTGTGTTAACATATATTTAGTTACACTAGGCACTATCAGTTTGATTATTTGATGTTAGTATGTTTGCAAATGGCACACTCGTGACAGCAAATTTGCTGAATTCGAAGATAATATTAGGAGGCATATAAACTTTTCTATTATTTTAATGGCTTCTACTTAGAGATTTTTTACTGACTATATCTATTTTCTACTTGTTCTGGTTGGTTATTTACATACATATACATGAACAAATGTGCTTGAAAATGCCTACCTTTCTTTAATATTGTAGCATAACTTTCCATCGCGGCTACCTCTTCAACTATTAGTGAGAATTTATAGCTACAAGTGGCCACCATGAAGCTTGAAGTATGTAAATTCCACTCCTAGTTGTTGGGTTTTATGGGAGGCAGAGAAGCAGCGGAAACAAAAAATTTCTCCCCAAAACCCAGAACAAAAGGAATCACGTCAACGTTTATACAATAGGAAAGATGGTTTGTGGTTGCATACCTTGTCCCGAGGCTTACTCGGCGACAGAACCTCACGCCTTGCGCGGTCTTCACCTCTGGTCTTGGACGGTGTCTGTGTAGCTCCTGGTCGCACCGGGACTGAAGACTCCTGGTCTCACCGGGACTGTCAGGATTGATAGTTGTCCTCCGAGCGTCAGAGGTCTCCCGCCTCTACAGTCGTCCACATGGACTGCCTGGAACTCTGATCTCCTTGTCCCACAAGGAATCAGAAGGAGTCGCACCCTCCTGTCGGCGTACTAGTCACCGACACACTCTCCTTCCACCGGTCGCTTTCTGAAGTTGTCTTTCCCTTGCTGTGCCTCCCTTATCGGGTAGCACTTGCTCGGGCTCTCTCGGTTACCAAAACCAGAGAGAACAACAACTTTACAGAGCAACTGGTTGCACTGAGTTGTACTTTGAGAAGCCCCCAATACACCTATATATAGGAGGGGCATGGGACAAGGTTCTCTATCACGGACAATGCGGGACTAAAGCAGGAGTAGAAGGGTTTGAGATTTTCCACAAAAACAACCAACTGCGTAACCTGAACCGATCGTTTCAAAACTGAAACGATCGGTTGGGGATCTGATCCGGTCGGTTGACACCTCAACCGATCGGTTGGGACCCATGAAACAGTCGGTTCACTTCTGAACTGGTCGATTTGTGGTCCTGATCAGTTCCCGATTGACTTTTCTTCTTTTGTTTCGAATTGGTATCAAATACCAATCCTTGTTCCAATCAAATTGGGCAAGTGAAACGAAAGGAAATTTCTCAACAATCTTACTTTCCCAACTTGCTCGGTTGGACTTGTATCGATCGTTTCAACACTTGAACGGATAATTTCAACCTGTCCATGAGCCGATCGACTCACAAGTTGAGCCGATCGGTTCACCAAGCTCAACCGATCGGTTCATCACATGAGCCGATCGGTTGGAAGTGCAGATTGTGCAGAATAAGTCAATCGTAGTTTTAATCAATCTGATACTCTAATCAATCAGTCCATCACCTTGAACACTATGATACTGAGCTATCAATTGATTGAGTGTTTAATTGAACTACTAAACTCCTTTAGTAATCAATCTAAACATTGTTTGTGGACAAACTCCTATTCAAGGTTAAATCCTATGTGTGTGACCCTGTAGGTCCATTTCACGTTGGCAGTGAAAGTCCATAACACTTATGACTTTACAAGCAAAGAGCGGTGTCTAGTCACACATCAGTGCTACCCAAGTGAAATAGAAAGTTGGAGAACAACTTTCAATCCTACAATCCGTGAATGGTGTTACAGTGAATGTATAATTCCTTTGTCACTGATATCCTGAATGAACTCGAGGCATGGAATAGTCATCCGGTCAACGTTCATTCATTTCCCTGATCTCAGAGAAGACTGGGTGAGATGTGTGTGACATCAATATCACATATTGATTCACACGTGCATGCACATGCCTTTCTCAATCCTACTCATCAAGTGACCAAGGACATCAAACTCCCTCAGGAGGGACAAATCCCATATCTATCACGCACCCCTCAAAAGCCCCATGTGTCAAAGCCACCCAATCATCACCTTTATAACAACCCATGTTTCAGGACTGCGTTTGATGATGTCAAAGTGTACCCAACGACATGTGTTGAGTGTAGTGATTTCAGGTCTAAGAATCACACTCACCACCATCACTGTGAGATCTGACTGTGACTACCAAGTCATGGTTCCATGTGTCACTCTCATGGTGGGTCTGTCCGGTACCTTGTTCTCTAACAAGTACCTATGTGCTTGGTTTGATATCACTATATCATGACTAATGAGATTCTGTCATCAACCAACACACAATCTAGTCTTTAGTGTTATTGATGTCTATGGTTATTTCCATAATAACAACCGACTATGGACCAAACAAGAATGTATACTCTTGACATCTGCATGATCTCATCGTTTAGGTCCTTAACCTAAAAGCATACGTCATTGAGTAAAATCATTCTTTAGACATTTATCATGTTACACTATCATCTCAAAAACAATTTAAACATATAGATCGGAAATTGCCTTTATTATTATTCAAATCATTTACAAAGTATCCCATTACAATCATCATATGACTTGTTCTATGGGCATACATACCAACAGACTCCCACTTGCACTTAGAGCCAGTCATCAAGGAACCTCAGTCCTTGTGACCTAGCATGATCATCATGCTTCTGCTGAGAAAGGTCCTTAGTTAGTGGATCAGCTATGTTGTCTTTAGTTGGTACATTGCAAATCTTCACATCTCCTCACAGTACGATCTCTCGTATGAGATGGAAGTGCCACAGTATGTGCTTGGACAGCTGATGTGATCTGGGTTTCTTAGCTTGTGCAATAGCTCTATTATTGTCACAATAAAGCTCAATTGCATCACAACTACTGGGAACTACACCAAGTTTAGAAATGAACTTCCTGATCCACACAACCTCCTTTGCTGCATGTGAAGCAGCAATATACTCGTCCTCTATAGTAGAATCAGCAACTGTTTCTTACTTGGAACTCTTCCAGCTCACAACTCCATTATTAAGGCAAAATACAAATCCTGACTGCGATCTGTAATCATCTTTATCAGTTTGGAAGCTTGCATTGGTGTAACCCTTTACAACCATCTCTTCCTCGTCGCCGTAAATAAGAAACTGATCCTTAGTCCTTCACAAGTACTTGAGGATGTTCTCTACGGCTGTCCAGTGAGCAATCCCGGGATCTGACTGGTACCTGCTCGTCATGCTGAGAGCATACGAGACATCTGGGCGTGTGCACAACATAGCGTACATGATGGATCTGATGGCTGATGCATATGGGATCCCATTCATATGCTCCCTTTCTTCACAAGATTGGGGACATTGAGCTCTAGAGACGGTGACTCCATGTAGCATGGGGATGTTGCCTCTCTTTGAGTTCTCCATGCTGAACCGCTTCAACACTTTGTCGATGTATGTGCTCTGACTTAGTCCGAGAAGCCTTCTAGATCTATCTCTATAGATCTTAATTCCTAGAATGTAGGATGCTTCTCCTAAGTCCTTCATTGAGAAAGTATTCCCAAGCCAAGTCTTTACCTTCTCTAAGTCTAAGACATCGTTCCCCATCAATAGTATGTCATCCACATACAATATGAGGAATGTGGTTGAGCTCCCACTAACCTTCTTGTACAAACAAGGTTCATCTTCATTTTGAATAAAGCCAAACACTTTGACTTCCTCATCAAATTGAAGATTCCAACTCCGAGATGCTTGCTTCAATCCATAGATTGACCTTTGTAGCTTACAAACTTTATTGGCATTCTTTGGATCTACAAAACCTTCAGGATGTGTCATGTACACTTCCTCATTTATATTCCAGTTAAGGAATGCAGTTTTAACATCCATCTGCCAAATCTCATAGTCATAATAAGCTGCAATAGCAAGCATGATCCTGATGGACTTAATCATGGCAACTGGAGAAAAGGTTTCGTCATAGTCAACACCTTGAACTTGTTGAAATCCCTTCGCAACCAATCTGCCTTTATAAGTTTGCACATTTCCATCCATGTCGGTCTTCTTCTTGAAGACCCACTTGCACCCTATGGGTTTTACCCCTTCAGGTGGTTCCACCAAAGTCCATACTTTGTTGGAGTACATGGATTCCATCTTGGATCTCATGGCTTCATGCCATTTCTCAGAATCTTGTCCTTCCATAGCCTCTACGTAGGTAGTTGGATCATCATCTATGATCAACTCTCCACCTTCCTGAGTCACAAGGTATCCAAACCTCTCAGGTTCAAGGTGGGTCCTACTAGATCTACGAGGTCCTTGTGTTACCTGAGGAGACTGAGATTCCACAACACCTTGTGAATCTCCATTTTCCTCTTGTACATCTACCGGTTCTATGTTTTCTTGTTGGGCTTGAACGTCTTCAAGCTCTATTTTCCTCCCACTGTTTCCTTTGGAAATAAATTCCTTCTCTAGGAACACAACTGTCCTGGCAACAAACACTTTGTTGTCAGTAGGGTGGTATAGATAATATCCCCTCATTTCCTTGGGATATCCAACAAACTAACATTTATCAGACTTGGGTCCAAGCTTATCAGGAAACATTTTCCTAACATAAGCCTCACAACCCCAAATCTTTAGGAAAGACAAATCGGGACGCTTCCCAGTCCATATCTCATATGGTGTCTTTTGAACCGATTTAGATGGTACTCGATTAAGTGTAAACGCAGCGGTTTAAAGAGCATGACCCCAGAAAGAAATCGAAATATCAACAAAACTCATCATTGATCGCACCATATCTAACAATGTGCGATTCCTTCTTTCAGACACACCGTTATGCTGTGGTGTTCTAGGCGGAGTCCATTGTGGTACAATACCACGGGCTCGCAGAAGGTCCTCAAACTCTTGGCTTAAGTATTCTCCACCTCGATCAGATCGAAGTGCTTTAATACTACCAAGTTGGTTCTGTACTTCATTCATGAAATCCTTCAACCTTTCAAGGGTTTCTGACTTATGCTTCATCAGGTACACATAGCCATACCTACTGAAATCATCAGTGAAGGTAATGAAGTACTGATACCCATTTCTGGCATTAGTTCTAAAAGGCCCACATACATCAGTATGTATGAGTCCTAATAGATCACTAGCTCTCTCACCTTTACCTGAAAAGGGAGTCTTGGTCATCTTTCCCAACAAACAAGATTCACATGTCTCTATTGATTCATAATCAAAAGAGTCTAGATAACCATCTTTATGGAGTCTAGAAATGCGCTTCTCATTTATGTGCCCTAGACGACAATGCCAAAGATATGTTTCGTTTGAGTTGTTGAGTTTTTGCCTTTTGGTGTTTACATTGTATACAGTCGTCTCTAGATCTATCAAGTATAGACCATAAGACATTGGGGCACTGCTATAAAAGATCCCATCTTTAGAAATGGAAAAATTTCCATTCTTAATAAGAAATTCAAATCCATCCTTGTCCAAACAAGAGACGGAAATGATATTCCTATTTATGGCAGGTACATAATAGCAATTCTTCAACTCTATTATTAGCCCACTTGGTAGAATTAACTCATAGGTTCCTACGACACTGGCGACAACTCTTGCCCCATTGGCAACACGTAGTTCAACCTCGCCTTTCCCCAAAGGACTACTTCTCTTAAGATCCTTCACATTTGAACAAATGTGAGATCCACATCCGGTATCAAGTACCCATGACAAAGAAGTAGTAAAGTTAATATCTATCATGTATACGCCAGAAGTAGAGATCTCTATCTTTGACTTCTTCTTCCATCGTTCCTTCCATCCTCTCCATGTAGAAGAAATTGGTTTGGAGAGAGAACCCTTCTCTCCCTTACCTTTCGTTCCATTGATCTCTATCAATGAACTTTCTTTCTTCTTCATTAACACATTAAGCGTACATAGAGTGGATTTAAAGGCTCCTGGTATATCTGGATTGTGCAGAACACTTCTCACATTCCTCAACCAGTTATGGAATTTGTTCTCAATTAATTTGCCCATTTTAAAAGATGATTCCTTTGCCATTCTACAAGAGAAAATTGCATTTTGTCAAAACTCCTTTTGATTTGATTTGAATAAAATTTGACGATAGTTAATTAGGCCTTTAATTAATTACCGCTCCCACTATTTTGACTCAAATTGATAGCCCTCATCATCAATTCGGAAGACTGCAGCGCACAATCTTCTAGTCGGTCAAGATCTTGAAATCCTCAGAGCCATGGACCAGCTTGGGCTGTCACCCACAACTCAGATCTTCCAGGTAGGCAACTCTTGCCAATTGCATCATATGCAACTCTTGAAAGATGTCATATGCAACTCCTTGCCATGATCATCTCCATGCCTCAAGGTGCTAGATCCTATCTAGGTCACCTTGTTAAGTCCGACCCAAAGCAAACACGATGAACATGTACCCTGCTTGGGCAGACCCACACATTCATCGTTCACGCTTCCACGAGATAGACGGTGCACCATGCTTGGGCGTGCCCACACTTGGTCGATCAATTTTTTCACGTGTGTCACATTTGGAAGGCATCTAAAACTTTAATATTTAATGAGGGATTTGGTTTTTATATACATATACATATCCAATCACCACAATATATAGTACGTATCATATACATGCTATATCCCACAGAAAAACATGCAAATTATGGCCATCCTATTGTGATTCCTCGAGCCAAGAGGAATCACAGTCATCTAGGTCTACATCACATGCAACCTGTACAAGATGAAATCTGTGCCTGCCTTTCTGGGTTTGATCAACTCATCTTCATGAATGATCAGCTCACCATCAAGTTGGTTGTTCGGGTGACACCAGCCGATCGACTGGTGCCTCCAGCCGATCGGTTCATCGGTCGTCGTGCATCTCATCAGAGCGCCACCCGCTCATCTTGCTCCTCGAACCGGTCGTCTGGAACACCAACCGATCGGTTCACACCTTGAACCGATCATCTCAGGTTGTCCAACGTTCTTTGACATAACAGGAAATAAAATATATCCTATTTACAATTGAATTGTGAAACCCCGAGTTACATTCAGGGGGAGCAAAGGTAGGAAAAGAAATCTCGAATTATTTCAAGTTACATCAGTAATAGGAGAAAGGGAATCGGTGCACAGACCGAGATGCAAGCAACCACATACAACCATACACAAATATAGGGTTTGTAGGCCATAACCATGCTACACATCTACCACAAAACTTGTTTAAGGGCGACGCGTATCGAGTGCATTAATATTACATATCATATATGTGTATTTGGGATTTGTGGATTGGACATGCATAAAGCCAATTTTATTCACATCGTATGCAACAAATAAAGGCGACAAACCAAAATTGATCATATCGATAATCCTAAAATATAGAGTAGTTGACGTGGCTCTGATACCACTGTTGGGTTTTACGGGAGGCAGAGAAGCAGCAGAAACAAAAATTTTCTCCCTAAAACCCAGAACAAAAGGAATCGTGTCAACGTCTATACAATAGGAAAGATGGTTTGTGGATGCATACCTTGTCCCGAGGCTTGCTCGGCGACAAAACCTCACACCTTGTGCGGTCTTCACCTCCGGTCTTGGACGGTGTCTGTGCAGCTCCTGGTCGCATCGGGACTGAAGACTCCTGGTCTCACCGGGACTGTCAGGATTGACAGTTATCCTTCGAGCGACAGAGGTCTCCCGCCTCTACAGTCGTCCACACAGACTGCCTGGAACTCTGATCTCCTTGTCCCACAAGGAATCAGAAGGAGTCACACCCTCTTGTCGACGTACTAGTCACCGACACACTCTCCTACCACCAGTTTCTTTCTGAAGTTGTCTTTCCCTTTTGTGCCTCCCTTATCGGGTAGCACTTGCTCGGGCTCTCTTGGTTACCAAAACCAGAGAGAATGACAACTTTACAGAGCAACTGGTTGCACTGAGTTGTACTTTGAGAAGCCTCCAATACCCCTATATATAGGAGGGTCATGGGACAGGGTTCTCTATCCCGGGCAATACAAGACTAAAGCAGGAGTAGAAGGGTTCGAGATTTTCCACAAAAACAACCAACTGCGTAACCTGAACCGATCATTTCACAACTGAAATGATTGGTTGGGGATTTGATCCGGTCAGTTGACACCTCAACCGATCGGTTGGGACCCATGAAATGGTCGGTTCACTTCTGAACCGGTCGGTTCGTGGTCTTGATCAGTTCCCGATTGACTTTTCTTCTTTTATTTTGAATTGGTATCAAATACCAATCCTTGTTCCAATCAAATTGGGCAAGTGAAACGAAAGGAAATTTCTCACCAATCTTACTTTCCCAACTTGCTCGGTTGGACTTGAACCGATCATTTCAACACTTGAACGGACCGTTTCAACCTGTCCATGAGCTGATCGACTCACAAGTTGAGCCGATCAGTTCACCAAGCTCAGCCGATCGGTTCATCACATGAGCCGATCGGTTGGGAGTGCAGATTGTGCAGAATCAGTCAATCGCAGTTTTAATCAATTCGATACTCTAATCAATCAGTCCAACACCTTGAACACTATGATACTGAGCTATCAATTGATTGAGTGTTTAATTGAACTACTAAACTCCTTTAGTAATCAATCTAAACATTGTTTGTGGACATTCTCCTATTCCAGGTTAAATCCTACGTGTGTGACCCTGCAGGTCCATTTCACATTGGCAGTGAAAGTCCATAACACTTATGACTTCACAAGCAAAGAGCAGTGCCTAGTCACACATCAGTGATACCCAAGTGAAATAGAAAGTTGGAGAACAACTTTCAATCCTACAATCTGTGAATGGTGTTACAGTGAATGTATAATTCCTTTGTCACTGATATCTTGAATGAACTCGAGGCATGGAACAGTCATCCTGTCAACGTTCATTCATTTCCTTGATCTCAGAGCAGACTGGGTGAGATGTGTGTGACATCAGTATCACATATTGATTCACACATGCATGCACATGCCTTTCTCAATCCTACTCATCAGGTTGCCAAGGACATCAAACTCCCTCAGGAGGGACAAATCCCATATCTATCACTCACCCCTCAAAAGCCCCATGTGTCAAAGCCACCCAATCATCACCTTTATAACAACCCATGTTTCAGGACTACGTTTGATGATGTCAAAGTGTACCCAACGACATGTGTTGAGTGTAGTGATTTCAGGTCTAAGAATCACACTCACCACCATCACTGTGAGAGCTGACTATGACTACCAAGTCATGGTTCCATGTGTCACTCTCACGGTGGGTCTGTCTGGTACCTTGTTCTCTAACAAGTACCTATGTGCTTGGTTTGATATCACTATATCATGACTAATGAGATTCTGTCATCAACCAACACACAATCTAGTCTTTAGTGTTATTGATGTCTATGGTTATTTCCACAATAACAACCGACTATGGACCAAACAAGAATGTATACTCTTGACATATGCATGATCTCATCATTTAGGTCCTTAACCTAAAAGCATATGTCATTGAGTAAAATCATTCTTTAGACATCTATCATGTTACACTATCGTCTCAGAAACAGTTTAAACATATAGATTGGAAATTGCCTTTATTATTATTCAAATCATTTACAAAGTATCCCATTACAATCATCATATGACTTGCTCTATGGACATACATACGAACACTAGTGTTGTCACCTTGAAGGTTGATCATGCATTAGGTATCCAATTGTTCACTTCATTAAAAGACATTGGGCACATTTTTTTAAGAATTAAGACCACCAAGATAAATTTATTTCTTTGATATGCAGAATGTAATTTAGGGAATGTGGTAGGTTTTCATTGAGATGGATTGTAAATGTGATGCACCATCACGATAACACATGATTAACTACTAACAAATCATGTATCCAAAAAACTGGAAAAATTAAAACTGATTAAATATTATAAACATGTTCTATACCTAAAGGTCTAACCATTAGATAAGTTCACATACCATACCAGGAATTTACATTTGTACCTAGTGGTCTCAGACACAACCTATATACAAAAGTTCATGTTCCACATATACATGCCATATATATACAACCATAGGAAACTGCCAAAGCCAAGCGTCGATATACACATATCGTCTACAAAACATCCCTTGCCTGGACTTGAGGATACATGAATGACTCTAGGACTCTAATACTAACAACTACTTCTATCCAACCTTCTACAACTAGTGTTCTCCAAGATGCTCCTCCTAACAACATGACCAACCTAAATCACACGTCCAAAAGGATTGGATTAAAGTAGTCGGACTTTTAAAGAGATAACTTGACTCTCAGGCCCCTACAATGATAAACGAGGTCTAATGTAGCAATTAGGGTCGAACATAGGGACAAGGATGGTCGTGTCAAGAACATGGAATCAACACTCTTATACTCCATCCAAAAAGGGGTGTAAAGAGATGTTCCCTAAGGAATGGTAGTACAAGAACGAGAACAGAAAAACAAACAAGAAAAGAATGAACTGTAAACAAGTATATAGGGAAAACTCGGATTGGGGTTCACCAACTAAAGCACCTCACTAACACGTGATACTATCTCTTTCTCTTGCATACCCATATCAAGATTACAAGCAACCATAAAAATGTCCATTCCACTCTCTCTCGAGATGTGGACAAATCTAAGTCCAAAAGAAGCCTCTCTCTTGAGATGACAACTCAAAAACATCGCAACAAAATATATGGTTAAAGCCTTAGCATTCCAACACTCTCGTGCATTCATACCACTCCATGAAACGGGATAAAAGTGATATTACTCTCTCGAGATATCAACAATCAAACATCACAAGATGGTAGATAAGCATACAAGTGAAGTATTAAAATAGGTGCATGGAGATAATCTTGATAAGAATATGTATATTCAAAAGAAAGAGACAATATACATGTTGGGTTAGCCTTAGTGGCTACTCCCAACCCAAGTTAAGGTGTTTAACCGCTCATGCTTGCAGACAACATGATAGTGTTACATACAGACAGATCCATAAGGTTCACGAAGAGGGGAAGGGGTACAACATGATGAAATGATAGACCTGGAAGAGGAGAATGTGATACTACACACTACTTTAGATTTGGATCTACCGCCTGGACAACCTTTACCTGTCAAAGAAGGGGCAGATGGCAGTCTTCTCTTTCCTCAACTTCCGCCTTTGGAGATCCAAGACTGATGGAAGGATAGTCGGAGAAGAGTCTAGAATGCAGTAGCACTTCGTGTCCTCAGGATCTGATCAGTTTGATATGATGAATTGACAAGACAGGTGGGGGTGCTATTTATAGGCACCTTCCATCGACTTAGAACCACAGTCGCGGTTTTTCTGTTAAGTGAGTGCAAGACCGTGGTCGTGGTCTCTGCCTTATTCTTCTTTGGTCGCAATCTAGCTTGGTTGCGGTCCTCATATAATCGTGGTCGCGATTCTTTGGATTGCCTCGGCCACGATCCTTGAATAACTGCGGTCGCGGTCTTTGGATCACCGCGGTCAAAGCATTGAGGTGATGCAAACCGCAGGTGCTGTGAGAGGAGAGAGTGAGGAGAAGAACCACGGTCGCGGTCTCTAAATGACCGCGTCCGTGGTCTTTTAAATAACCGCGGTCGTGGTCTCCAAGATCATGACCTAAGTTGTGTTGATTCCTGAAATCATTAAACAAGGATTTTGTCAAAAAGATAGAGAAATTATGTAAAAAGTTAACTAAAGTTATACTAAAAGTGGTGTAAAATATATATCGAAAGTACGTAAAATACGGTGTTATCAACTTCCCTAAACTTAGAATCAAGCCTGTCCTCAGGCTAAGTGTAGGTCTAAGAACTCAGAGAGAGAAAGAATGAAAAAACTTAAGAGACAACATAAAAGTGTGACTGAAATATCTCATCCTTGCATCAAGACTATTGTAGCGTGTATTCAATCCCTTAGGTCTCAATCTGCCCCTTTAGACTTGGAGTTGCATAACCTCATCTTATCTGTCATAACCTTCTATTGTAAAAGGCTCTCCTTCTCAACTCATCACCCCCCTAGATAATATCCATACTAATGCCACATCTTTTCGAAAGGTAGCTTTCGCACCTATTCTTTATTTTCAGTGGGCCCTATGCTAATGTGTATAGGTAGGCTTGAAGCTTTTAGGTGTTTCCTCTTCCCCCTGAACTCCTCACACACAACTGTCATAAGAACAGTGTTGCCCTTTCTGGGGTTCTGACTTTAGGTTAGGTGGTATGTGAGGTTCCATTCAGGATTAGAGGTGTGTAAGCTTGGCTTCAAGTTTCCACTTACGGGCACGACATATCTGCATTCATGAGTGTAGAAATATACCGGCCAGGCAAAAACTTTTAGCATCTTTTAGGGTACATCTCTCATATTCTTTTTTTTAATTTGATTTTTCACTTTTTATCTCTCCTTTCAGGCTTGGGTTTGAGGGTTTTGGTTGGTTTTCTGGGTGGCCAACCCTCTTTTTAGATATTTTCCTTGAACATGGTAGTTTTTTCCTTTCTATAGAGACGAGGATTTTTCTAGATTGAAGCGTCAGGTGGGGGTGGTTGTTTAGGAGTATGACTGAGGTTCTCTAGTCTGTAGTGATTTCATGAGTTAAGGTGTTATATTTACAATGTCTTATTGCAAGAATGAGATATAGCAGTATTTCTATGGCTGTTGTTTTACTCATGCTTTCTTATGTATGTTGCTCATATTTTTCTCTCTCTGAGGGATGGAACACTACATTTAGAAATTTTTTAGTGAGAGAAAGTGAGCTTCTAAAAGGTTAGTTGTAACAAAATTTCAAAATTTCAAAATTTTTGACGGTGAAATAAAAGGGGAAGTGAAATGAAAAAGGGAGGTAAATGAAAAAAAGGGAGGTACAAGTACCTCTGTGGCCCGTTTATGACTCCTCCCCCAAACTTATCCCGCACCCTATCCCGGGATGTCAAAATTTGAGTAAATTGTATAAACGGGCCCTCTTTGTTGTTTATTTGGGGGGGGGGAAGCCCACTTGGACTCCAGGAGCATGCTGGCATAGATAACCCTAAGTGCATGGTATTGCTCGTACTGCATATTCTCCACCTTAAGGTCGGTAGTTGTGATAGTTACCATCTATGATAGGCAGAAGAACCTGCAGTCATTTGATAGGGGTACCTACTGAGGGCTTCTGTGGCAATACTGAGTTTTCTTGAAGTCCTTGCCTTTTGTCATTACGTACCCTCTACAGTGCTGCTTTATCATTTCGATGATAGCTTCGGCGTAGGTATTTGCCTTTTCTTCTGTAGGAGACTTTGCTATCATCATGTTGGTCGTTTTCTTGAGTGAGAAGGCTGTGTCGGAGCTGTTGTACAGAACTGCAGTCCTTTTCAGAAGGTTGACGTGCAACAAAGTCCAGTGGTTGTGATGAAGAATAAACAAGAAAATGTGCTCTGGCGTGGCCGCTTGAAGCCGTCGTTGCAGCCACTCCATTTCTCCCGTCTTCTTATCGTTGAGGACGTCATCTACCAGTAGGAAATATGCCATGTGGGAGTTTCACATTGAGTCCCCTAATAGCACCTGGTAGGCCGACATTGTGCTTGCTGAAATATATCCTACTGTTTTCAGTGTTTCACAGAGGTCGTCTTTCAGCACACAAATGCCCTCTCTTTCAAAGATGACATCTCCCGGTGAATCGTCTTCTTTCAAGGAACTCATGATTATTGTCAGTTCTTCGAGTGACAGACTGAGGCAGCTCCATCTGTCGAAGTTCTTGAATGAAGACATGATTTCTCCTACCGGCCCCTCCAACTCTACATCGAGTGGTTTTTCTTCATCCACTTCTCCTTCCTCGAGTTGTTCTTTTGTAGGCAGCTCTTTAGGTGCATTTGTAACTGGAGGCTACTTTGGCTCTTCGTTTGATGTTTGTATAGAGATTTTATGCCAACCTTCTTTCCATGCTGAGGCTCTGGCTGGTTCAGTTGGGTCTATCCACATGTTCTTTAGTTGTTCCCTTCTGGTAATCTTTTCAGGAAGAGGGATGTCTGTGTGAAGCCTCTAGGGTATGGCTTCTGCAGGCATCACCGGGTCATTGAAATACCAATGATCGTAGATGACTTCCATAGCGTACGTACCCCGCAGTCCATGTAGGTCTTCATTGTCTAAGTCTTCTAGGGGGATGCACTTGTTGATGGACTCCATCATGCGAAATACTATGAAGGCACAGTCCCCAGAGCCATCCTGTTCTTGGGGAACTTTCTTATTAATGGAAACAAGTTTTCCAGGACCCTTAGAATTTATTGTATGCCTCCTTGATTGCTCATTGTAAATGCAGTGGTATCTTCAAGGCGTCTCTGGCTTCTTTTCTTTTGTAGACCAGTGAGGTGCTGTCTATTTCAACTGCACATCAATTGAGCACCATCATTTTCTGCTCATAAAGATCAACGACTATTAGTGCCCAATGCTTGATATTTCTAATGGGCAGCACCACAGACCTCGTCTCCCTTCATCAGACTAATGCCTTCAGTTCTGTTACATCTGCCACCTCGTAATCTTCTTTGTAGAGGAGGCTGGCCAGATGCATTGTCCCGTTGAAAACTGGATGCGGCTTGTCCGGGTGCAAGAATTCTTCCAGGAGGGTGGCACAGAGTACCTTGAACAACCTCCTATGTACTCGCGCCTTTTTGAGGAATATCCCTCAGAAGTGGCCTCTAGAGAGACGTCTACCCTTATTGTTGTAGAGTATGTCTGAGCCGGGTAGATCATCACTGAGGTCGTCTGCCAAATCTGGACGTCTCTGCACGAGATTCGTGATACCCCAGTCATGTCTGTATATTTCATTTTGCAAGGCAGAGGGGGAGGTGCTCCAAGTATTTCCTCTTTAGCTAGTGCACTCCATTCCCTGTCGAGTTCGTTAGTGAAGAAAGTTGCCAACCCACCATCCTCATTGTCTGATGTTGTTTCCTGAGCCAGTGGTGTTGTGGCTTTATCTATGGTTGGCATGGGCTTGTCCACTTGTTCAACCACTTTATGTATTGGTAGTGTAGTGGTTGTAGGTTTGGTTGCTTCTGAGGAGGCTTCGACAACTATGTTGTCTTTTATGTTTCTCTCCTCAGAGGTTTGCCCTAGCTTAGTTTCTCCTAGAATTTTTAGGGTCGCCTCCAGCTTTCCATCATAAAGATAGTCGCTATGCTCGTGGTGAGGTTGGAATAGGAGGAACTCACTGGTTTCCTCAAATCCTGCTCCCAGCTCAGCTATTATCCTGTCGATCTCCACCGCTCCCGCTAAGCTGAGTTCGATCATGATCTCTTCACAGTGAGCAGTAGCAATCTTCTCTTGGATTGTGAATTCATGTGTAGGTGGGGAGAGGTGTAGCCCCACTAGATTCCCTTCATCTTCAGTAGCTTTGTCAGGGTTGCAGTTGAGGTCGAGGCCCCTTGACGATGTCGAATTTTTCTTCGTTTGGTTGTCGTTGATGTCGCATGACTACTGTGATGGCTGGTCTTTCCTTGGCTCAGCTGTAGGTGTCACCTTTGTGTTGGCACTCCCTACTTTAAGTGTGCCCATTCACATGCCTGCTCCTCCTATGTTATCATCGTCGTTGTCATCGTGGCTAAAGGGGCTGGCTGAGTGCGTCGGGCTTGCTGAGCGCTTGGTCTTCTTTTTCTTCTGCCGGTTCTCGAGTTCTTCACGTTCCTTCTCGAGCTTCCGATAGTCTTTTCCCAGTTGTTGATGCTCCTCTTTGAGGCTGGCCATGGCTGTGTCATATCCCTGACTCATGTGCTCGTTGTTGGCTCTGATGGTGTGCCTCTCTTTCTATAAGTCTTCCATCTTGTCCTTTATTTTCTTTAGCGTTCCCATCATCATCAATTGATTGTTCACAACCTCTTGGATAATGTTAGGAAATGCTCTTGTCCTTTCTTCATGGACTTGAACCTGCGCCATTAGTGCTGACAGGGAAGAAGAAATAGTGGAATTTATTGTATTGGTTTGATTCATGTGTTCCCACATCTCATCAAACCTTGTACCTAAAGCACCTCCGAAAGAAGGTGTGTGCTCGTGTTGCTGGTGCAGTTACTGCTCCACGGGCGTTCTTGATGAGCGTGGCACTGCAGGTTGTGGAGGTGGTGGTGGGGGTCCTCACTCCTTCTCCTGTAGTTCCTCTAGTGAGTCCACCTCCGCTTCTCCAGTTTCTGTGTCCGGTATGGCCTGGGAGCCTTTTCCTTCTGGCTCTGCCTCCGGTTCCTTGTTTGGTTGTGGGGCGGTTTCTGCATCCTGGTCTTTTTCTATTCCTTGCTCCACATTAGTTGCTTCCTTTCCTGGCTCGAGAGGTGTGTTTATTGATGTGCCCTTAGTTAATTCCTTGAAACACTGTTGTGCCCTTAGTTAATTTCCTTCAGTTTTTTTATCTCCCATATTGTCTGTTTGTAATACCTTAGCTAGTCTGTTATTATTTGGCATGCCTTATATCTAATACACTAAGCAACCTTCAGTCCTTCTTGTCACCTACCCCTATAACTCTGCTATAAGCCTGTATCATTCGCTTAGCACATCCCAGTGCATGTTACCTTTTACCCCTCATGTTGTGCGTTTCTAAGCTATTAGTTATTCTATTATTTTCTATTGATAATTGTTTGTACCAATTCCAGTTTAGCAAGTATCATGTACACACGCACAAAACAGGGTACACACAACCATTGTTACGTCGTGACCAACATGTATTTCCTTAGTATATGTTTACCTTTACCCGTCATGTTGCGTGTTCCTTACCTATTAAGTAGTATGGTTATTGTCCACTGCTATCTGGTTGGTTGTACGTTTATAGCCCTAAAAATCAACCTTAACCTTTGCCATTTTAAGTTCTTCTGTTATTTTCTACCCTCCCATCGTTAGTTGTTTGTCGCGTTTACCATACTTTCTTGTTTGTTAGCCCAGCTGTGTAGAAGAAATCCTTACCATTTCATGAGTTAATTAAGAAGTCATCACCATTTGCCATTTGTTTCCATGCCATTTCTTGCTTTAGTAACTACTCATCATCATTTAGCAATTGTATGTGCTTCTGTAAAATAACAACCCCCCCATGTTAGGGTTTCACCGATCACCACAGTGGCAAGCCCCCTTTGTTATCATTATGTGATCTAATCTTGTTTTGGATAGTACCCATCATCATTATACATCACCACCATAACAACCCCCCTTTGTTAACGCACTGCCAGGTTTCACATTACTTAGCTCATGAACAATGTTACTAACTCAACCCATCCCATTAAATGTTACACTTACCTCTCATGAACAATGTTAGTCTGTTGTTTTGTACTTCTAATTTTTTGTACCAAATTAGCATATGCACACGAATTAAACATCATTCACGTTAATTAGCAACTCTGTTGAATCTCTTAGTTAATTGTTGTGCCCTTAGTTAGTCAGCATCTCTGTGGCATCGCTTTTAGCCAAGTCAATAAAACATCATTTTATGCTGCTTGCCAGTTACCTTTGTTACTCCGCGGGATTTGACATTCCCTGAAATACCTTAGCTAGTCTATTATTATTTCTTGAAATATTGTTGTTCCCTTAGTTAATTTCCTGAAATATTGTTGTGCCCTTAGTTAATTTCCTTCAGTTGCTTTTATCTCCCATATTTTCCATTTGTAATACCTTAGCTAGTCTGTTATTATTTGGCATGCCTTATATCTAATACACTAAGCAACCTTCAGTCCTGTTTGTCACCTACCCCTATAAATCTGCTATAAGCATGTATCATTTGCTTAGCACATCCATGTGCCTGTTACCTTTTACCCCTCATGTTGTGCGTTTCTAAGCTATTAGTTATTTTGTTATTTTCTATTTCTAATTGTTTGTACCAATACTAGTTTATCAAGTATCACGTACACACACACAAAATAGGGTACACACGACCAATGTTACATTGTGACCAACATGTATTTCCTTAGAATATGTTTACCTTTACCTGTCATGTTATGTGTTCCTTACCTGTTAAGTAGTATGGTTATTTTCCACTGTTATATGTTTGGTTGTACGTTTATAGCCCTAAAAATCAACCTTACCCTTTGCCATTTTTAGTTCTTCTATTATTTGCTAACCCCCATCTTAGTTGTTTGCCACGTTTACCATACTTTCTTGTTTGTTAGCCCAGCTGTGCAGAAGAAATCCTTACCATTTGATGAGTTAATTAAGAAGTCCTCACCATTTGCCATTTGTTTCCATGCCATTTCTTGCTTTAGCAACTACTCATCATCGTTTAGCAATTGTTTTCGTGCTATACGTGTCCTCTTTTTTTTAATGTTTCCACCAACATTTGCTTGCTATTATAGTTTAGATTGTTGTGGGTTTTATACAGTTTGCATAAGGGCTTATGGAGTTTTCTTCAGTAATCCACCCATGCTAAGCCGTTCTTCACCATTCTATTATATTACTTTTTTCCGTATGTTTTATTCCCACGTGTGTCCATAGCTATTTCCATTCATATTCTCAGTCTACAGTTTTGCATCAGTTCTGTTGTCAAGTTTCCTGATTACTTAACAACTCGTCACCATTTGTCATTTGTTATGCATCAAGTGTATTATGTGTGTTCTTCTTTTCTAATATGTTTTTTGCTAAGCTTTGCTTTCTGTTAGAGTCCTGATTGCTCTGGAATTTATACACTTTATCTCATTTTCCCAAGAACTTTCCTTTTATACATCAACCTACTTAACCTCATAGTTTGCCATTTATTTACATATTCAACGCGTAGTACTTTCACTTTTTTTCTATGTATCCGTTCCATGCACTCACTACATTCTTAAATGTCTTAGAATTCGGAAGTGGTTGTCATCGATTTGAACTAAGACCTAGACCCGCATTGCGTTGGGGTCACTGAAGTAAACACTGTAGATGAAGGCTTCAATGTCACTCATGATTCATAGTTAGCTCACGTTGTAGTACTGAAAAAGTATGATATAGAGCATTCATCTACAAGTTAGACCCAACCTACGTTACTGAATACTCCCAGTATCATTGCATCGTCTATTAACATCCCAACACCTGAGGTAGGGAAACAATTTTCCAGTATAGAACTAGCGCGGCAATTCTATGAGGCGTATGCAGATGCTTCTAGATTTGGTATCAAAATAAAGCACTTACACAAGGATTGACATGTCAACGTGACATAAAGGATCACGTTCTCTTGTATCAAGGGTGGAAAGCCACCAGACAACTACAAGGATTCTCTGTACTGGTACAAGCCAACTACGTGTACAGAATGCAAATCTTATGTCAATCTGAAACGGACAATAATAGGGGACTACCAGATTTCCAATGTTAACCTTCACCATAACCACCAAATGCTTCCTATCCACATGGTTAGGCATCTCCCATCCAAATGAAAAATATCGGTAGATGATTAGAGGCATATTGATTTAAACGATGCAGCAAGCATTGGTGCATCAAAAACTATGTCTTCCTTTATATGTGAAGCTGGAGGTCATGACAAACTTTCCTTCACACAAAAGGACATGAATAACCATGTGCTTCATTCACGAAAGCTCCGCTTAGGGGAAGGTGATGCCCATGCAATACAAACATATTTTGTTCATATGCAAAAAGAAAACCTAGAATTCTTCTATGTTCTAGACTTGAATGAAGAAGGAGTCCTTAGAAATGTCTTTTGGGCAGATGCAAGGTCTCAGATGGTATATAAACACTTTGGTGATGTTGTTACATTTGATACGACATACCTTACCAATAGATATGAAATGCCATTTGCACCATTCGTTGGGATTAACCATCACAGTCAGTCCATCTTACTCAAATGTGGACTGCTATGTAAAGAAACAACTGATAATTATATTTGGCTTTTCCAAACTTGGCTGCAATGCATCAGTGAGCACATTACTTGTCAGGTTTATAAATATTCTTGTTCTACGAATTATAACATGCAATTTGTGACTGTTTGTACTCAATTGGTGAAACTAGTTATCTAACTTATTCGTTATAAAACTGTATTCAATCTCTTATACTACCATGTCTGTCTCACCACAATTCCTCCTTTTCCTTTCATTGATCTCTGCATTGTGTTGTACAACCTTGTAATTTTTATGTTTGTCCTTTAAAGATTATCCATCTGAACCACCTAATTTCTGTTACATCTAAGTATACATGCATACTTTTCATAAATGAAATATTCCTTATTTAACATGAATGTCATATATCTATTACTGTGATGTCTGTTTGTCTAATTGCTAGCAGATTTAACATATAACCCCATTTAGTACATTCTAGCAAATGAAATACCTAACGGAAACTACCACGGTGCTTCATACATAAGTCCTGCCAACTACCTTCTGAACATCTGCAAAGCTGTCACCCTCTATATGTTACCCCGCCAACTACCTTCATGAGTTTTAGCATACTCTGCACACAATAACTATTCCATTAAATACTTCTCCCCCTCAATAGTGCTACTATTTTGTAATTGTACTCAGGCAGTCCACCTAAGGACATCGTTATCGATCAAGAACAACCTATAATAAATGACATTCGATCTATCTTTCCTAATGCAAGGCACCGCCTATGCCTTTGGCACATTATGAGGAAATTGCCTGACAAGTTAGGTAAAAATTCTAATGCTTCACAATTTATTAGGAATGTCCTATATAAAAGTCTAACGATTGAGGCTTTTGAATGAAACTGGGAAGCCGCAACACTCTCATGCAAGACAAACAAATAAGGGTGGTTGTTTCGTATGTATGAATTGAGAAAAATGTGGGTACCTGCGTATGTGGACGACTTTTTTTGGGCCGACATGACAACCACTCAACGGAGTGAGTCTATCAATTCTTTCTTCGACAACTATGTTAACTCCAAAGCATCGTTGAAACAGTTTGTCAATCAATACCAACGAGCACAAGAAGCACGTCTAGAGGCAGATCACCATGCTGATTACGATGATATATACAAGGTTGTTCAGTTACGAACGAATTTTGAGATTGAGATAGATGCTAGGAACGTTTACACCCATAACATCTTCAAGAAATTTCAAATCGATCTACAGAGAATGATGTACTGTGAAGCTGTCATATTGAATAATATATCGACTTTATCAACTTTCTGTGTTAATGAGCAACTCAGGGTGAGCATATCTGAAATCGAATCCAACCTTGTTCAGAAACAATATGTAGTAACTTATGACTCAACCCTAGACAACATGCTATGCAGTTGTCGTTGATTTGAGTGCAAAGGCCTGATGTGCAAACATTCACTTTGTGTTCTTATTAGGAATTATAAGTCACACAGGTTGCCTATGCATTATGTATTAGCCAGGTGGAGAAAGGACACCCCAAGAGATTTCAGTATTACTATTGCAAAACACACAAGCATGAGTACAAAGTCATCCACAAGAGCCAGAGACATTGCTAACATGTGCCAAAAATTGATTGCCACAGATAGGATTTCTGAGAACCACTACAATACAGTCAGGAACATAGTTCTCACAACAATGCAAACTTGCAAAATAGAGCAACATCTCTGTCCTAATTCCACTGTAAGTACATCATTTACCTTTTTTTGAATTCTATTCTTCCCTTTCCGTCCATCATTTGCAACATGAAAACCCTTTTCCTTGCTGTAATGTAAACAACTTTTTTATGCTCTAATGTTTTCGTTATTTTTTCTTATGTCAGTTCAGTTGTTTTATTCAATTTTAGACAACCAAAATTCTAACTTTTTTATGCCTTTCACGTTTATGCCTTTTACCAAAATTCTAACATTATAGACCTACTCCAAAACACACCATTACCTTGTTCTATCTATTACTACTACTACTTATATTATTTCGGTTCATGTGTTCTTACAGTTATAAACTACATATAACCATATCTACTTACCATAACATAATGCATTTTTTTTTCATTGTTGTTCAATGTTTTCTACTTGATGTACAAAGATACTTTCTCAATCTGATGTACTTTCAATTTAAAAGGTACCAAGCCACACTTCTGATGATGTCCATTACATAAAAGACCCAAGCACCGCAAAAAAGATTGGCAGGTCTCTATCTGTTCGGAAAAAGAGTTGGAAAGAAATGCATTCTGTCAAGAAAACATCATATGCAACTGCTAAAAAAACAAAGGAAAGAAAACCACAATTTCAAACCAAAGCACCGAACAACACAAATAATTACATCAGCGGTACATGTCGTCCCCATCAAGCAACTATGCAACCTATGGATCTACCCCAACAACATTACATTCCTTTGCACCTGGTGGCCAGATGGCTGAAATTTCTATCACAACAAACGTAGATTCTGTTGTTGTATTCCTTCAGTTTTTTTGTTGTGGCTGTGGAGTTTTTGCTTGTATCTACTGTCATTGGCTTTGGAGTTTTTTCTTGTATACATTATGGAGCATATCTGAATGTACAGACACGTGTACTACAACTCCATCCAAAAAGAACATTTATCATAGCAGCAACATTTTGTAACAATGTCACATTGTCACATGTGATCCTTTGTTCATCTAATACAACTTACAGCCATTGTAGCTGTTTTTTGTACACTTGTTTTGCTTGCTCACTTTCTATTCTACCACATGCCTACGACCCCAAACCAAGGGATTCATTGCGTGCCAACATTTCACAATACAATTATCCGTATCGATATCCTCACTTGAAAAGTGCATTACAATAACACCCGACATCGGTATAACAAAAAATCTAGTGATTGATTGTGTCCTTATACCCATACAACTAACATCATACCATTACCACACCCTAATCAACATCCTCACTTTGCTAATTAGTACACATCTGTCACCACACATCAACCTACCATTTTATTTCAGCTTCCATGCTATGCCATTTCTTGCTATCGTCTACTTTGAACTTTACCCGCTCTGCCCCTAAGTTACCCAACATGCCCACCATGGTCATTCATTGTATGACCTACAGCAAACCTCTTCGATCTCCCCAAATGCCCACAAACAACTCATTATAACCAACCTTGCTATTAATCAACCTTTCGCGATCTCCCCTAATACCCACAAACAACTTGTTATAACCAATATTATTATTAACCAACCTTTCACATTATCTGTTACGTACCCTTACTATTAACCAACCTTCCACGTTATAACCCACCTTCACTACAACGTTTTCCCCCTACTCTTCATGTTATTGCCGCAGGTTGTCTGCCCCCCCCCTCTTCCTTATGTTGCCATTTAACACCATTACTACACGCGTTCACACGTTATCCACCATTTACCTTGCTGCCCCTTCGTTGTCACCTTTGTGCAAACCCATGTTGGTAACACACATTTTTTTGTCTTCTCCACCACAAACCCCTTCTCCTGCCTCCCCTGGTTTTTAACACCCGTTCCCTTTTAATAACATTGCTAACACTACACGTTCGAATGTTATACACACCCCAAGCACTTGTACCTGTCCACTATGTTGTCCCCTCAGCTATTGTGTTACTCCCTTACTTGCACCACCAAAGACTAGTGCCGCTCCACTCCGTTGTTACCTCGTCTATTCGGTTAATACCATACCTATTTACCTACTCTCTCTTTCCATCCCACAACCACTCTCATGTTCACACTTACACATCAATTAACTCACTATTGTGGATGCACTTTCAACAAAGTTGCAAGCCTTTCCATGGATTACACCAAACCATTATCAATCCTACATATATTCATATCATACCATGTATTACATGAATCTACCGATGTTTTGCGGAAAACTTATGTGTTACGAACTAACTTGCTACCACCAACAAATATCACTCGACATTACAAAATACATATATAATTGTAGATTTATATAATTATTCACAACGACTTCAATTCCTACTACTACTAAACTGGTACACACAACAACATATCACTACTTCACACCATTTCATAGCACCTACCTCAACTAAACATGGTAACATGTTTCACTCATAATAAGAAATTTCCTTTATAGTATGTTACAAAACATCCCTTTATAGATTGTTGTAATCCTTCCTAACCAGTTTTTCTGTATAGACCAGTCCATTTAGTTTGTTGCATAGCCACCCATGCATAACCAGAAAAACATATTCATTCCAGAATGTCACTTGCAATACTTCCACATGTAGGTACACAATGAATCTACACAAACACATAAAATAGGAAAGCAAAACGCAAATCTTGTTGCCATTCTCTACAGAATTAAATATATTCATTCTCCGAAACTTGCATATGTATTACCAGCTACCTGTTGCACACAGAAACATATACATAATTGAGGCAATTCATTGCAAGGCCACACATAATCAGTTAGCACATATTTAACAACACACTTAGTGTGATGAATTACATAATTAGTTCGATGCACAACCACAAAAATAGTCTGTCATCCATCTGCATGGCATACTCCCATTCACATTCATACTAACCAAAGTTTATCAAGTCATTCATGCAATACAAACATTTATCAGACAGCCCCTTCGTTAACATACTTCTATAGTTTAAGTATCTCCAGGGCATTGTGTCCTCTCAGCTGGTGATATTCCTCACCATATGATTCTTCTATTCTTTGTCATGTACAAACAGATTCCATCCAGCGCATAACGTACAGACCGCAATCCTTTGACCCGGCTGGTTGTTGGTTTGCTTTGTTGTCAAACACTATACTCCACTCATGTTCGGAAATATCACTTATCTTACTTAACAGGGTATTTAGTGATGCATCCTGCATTGCAGAATAAGATAGTTTCAATTAACTAATATTAACAATTACCAGTTCAAATATACATTACAAGATTGAAGTGTGAACTTACCACAGTGACAACGCAATCGTCGTAAGGATGATTGGTGTTTGGCTTGTTATATCTCCTTGGCGGCTGTAGGCTGCTATAGTGTAGGATCTTCTTGTATTCATGTGATGCTACGAGCAAATGCCAGTGTTGGTGGCTGAGCAAGGGTAGGAGTATAACATTCACCCTCTTAATTTGTTCGCGTCATTCATAGCAATACCTTCTCATACAGGGTGCATCCCTTGTCTTTATGGCATGTATCATTGATGTGTGGAAGATAAACACCCTCCTTCCCAATCAATTGCTATACTCCTCACACATCACCTCACTATATCCTTCAAGGAACTTCCACAAATATAAATATATAAATTACATTGATACTGCACACAATATAACTGTCAGTCGTTACAAAACTAAATGTATCTGTTGTCATAGTTATGGCACATGGATTGCTATTTGAGTACCCAACATAAAAAACTTTGTTTACTCAATCAGTCCTATGTTTTTGACTGCACCATTTATATATTTTGGCCATATACATTACATACCTATTATATTTTATGCCAACATTTAATGTATTCCCAATGTTTACCTCCTTGTATACCCACATGCCATATTCAGAATAGCCATACCAAAGTTTAAACCATAACTATTTATGAAACGATATTTGTATATAATTCTCTACAACTACATGGTTATTTCCAAAGCATGATGCATATCCGTGCTAGTATGTTATCACAACATTGCACAAACATTACATATATTTCATCAAAATCAATATCAGGTACGCTCCGTATTTGCAGTAGTCATATTCTAATCTACATTTTGCACAATACGCAGTTCACCATGGTTCTTACCTGATTAGTGATGTGCCCCCCACCCTCATCGCAGATGCAAAATCGGTCTGCATTATACAAGCATTGGCACTCTTGAATATAACATCCCCTGGGTTCCTGTCGGGGCTTGTCAACTACAACATAAATATCATATGAGCTAATGTTCTAACATCAATTACATTACCTTTTGCCAAATAGTATATTCACATGTTGTGCAAGTCTACTTAAAAACACATGCGTACTCGTTTCAATTTTTCAACATTGGCAGTGTCGAGCCACAACACTGCACGGTCGTCCCACCCTGCCATCAATTGTAACTCCTTTTTAATCCCAGTTCCAATTGCCCTTGGCCTTCTTTCCCAATGTGATTCTTTCACTCTTTTCACAAGAGAACTTGGGCTGATAGAGCCATGTACCACGTCCCGTAAGCTATCCGTTTGTCCCACATCAACTGTTATCTTGTCCACCACATCCTTTATACGGTTCTATATAAAATGAGATAACAATTTGGACATATTAGTAATATGTTAGTTCAATGCCATTTACGTAAATTACCGTTCTGTGAGCCGGGCTACCTTTCCATCAGTAGTCTCCACGTCCACAACAACTCATTCAAGTTTTACACACTATTTAGTCTTGCCCTTCTTCCCGACTGACATTGAGATCAATGTATGTATACTAAGAATGCTTAGCATCTTATCAATTTCCCCATATATTCATGTCACTTTCCACCAGTCCAATACATGTACACCACAACACCAGACAGTCAAACACAGTTAATCAATTATATCTTTGCCCATTCAATAGTTGTTATAACATTTACATACACTCCTATCTACAGTATCTACTACAACATCAATGTTGCACTTGTTACCTGATCTTCCAAGCCCAGCTGCAAATGGAATGCTCTTCATTGGTTCAGACGTCACAGAAATGTTGTCGGTGTTCGCCATGTTGGTCTTTCCACACAAAATGCAAATTCTTTAGTCATGTAGTAACATACATTTGACCACAAATACTCCTACTACAGATTACCACCTTGCATAATTGTGGCCATGTTCTGGGATCCCCAACTAGCGTTGCACAACTCATTCACCCCTTTAAAAGTTGGCTGCCCTCACCAGAAATTTGACCACTCTGCAACATAGTACATCAAATTATTAGAATATTCCCAGTTACAAATATCACATCACTTACACAATATTGTTCAGATGTACCTTTTCAACCTCACTATAGAACTTCCTAACTTGTACGACTGGGCTCATATCTGGTAATGGGATTGCCTCATCTTCTGCCCTGATTGAGCTATAATTTAGATGTATGAAAACAAACAGATCAATATGGTCAACAAAATTCACTTCACATTCTAACTAATGTTAATGATTTGTCAGCTGCTGTAATTATATACCTTTGTAGTTATACTTCCTTTCTTGGTAGCACACATTCTCCCATATATGATGCCAATCACTAAAGTAGATTCCAGTGTTTCCACTCCATCCTACACATATCAATTGAGTTATTTTCCGATTGGCAACTGATCCCTCCGACAAATGTAGTTGTAAACAGAAAACAAACTGATGCCTATGCATACCCTTTTTTTACAGACCTTGTCTGTGGATGGCTGCCACCTACGTCTTCTACATTATGTTCAACACAATTTCCTTCAATTGGACTACCAACTCCAACAAACTTTCCACCATTGGGGGTGTCGTAACATATTTGTCATGCACAAGTTTCACGTATTGAATTTACTATGCAACACATAACACAGTGGGTAATCTACGGGGATTTACTGCAGTATACTTACTGTTTTGAAAACCTTCCATTTCCTTTTACTGAAGGACGTCAAGTCACCTCTTTTGATAGAGTATGACACCAATGGTGTCTATCAACCAACCTGCTTAGTTAATTCATCCCAAGTTAGATCTATTTTTTTATTACGTTCCCCTAGTTTTCAATAACACCATTGTTAACATATTATATGCAATACTCTAGTATACCTTCTTCGAAACAGATCTTGTCACTACATGCTCACTCACATATTCCGGTGTCTACCCATTTAGTTTATACATAATACACATTTAGTTCAAAATAACATATCATTTCTACACAAATTGCGACTTATACGCTTGGTTTATAGGCATCTTACATACTAAAAATATGGTTACTGATTGAAATATATAACACTACAACTTAAGCTAACATGCATCCATAAAAAGACATTCAATTATAAGTTACCTAATTCTACTTGTAGATATGCATTATATCATTGTCGCACATACTTCACAGTCACACCTGTTTCTTGCTACACATTGGGATTGGCATGTCTGTCATGTAACTATACATTACTATTTTATATTGTAGTAAGTGCATGTGTTGCTAGTGCAGTCACAAGTTACAATAATAATATTTATAGTCTACTTCTACAAGTAAACTGCAACAAGAAGGTACCTTCTTGGCCGTTGAACTCATAACAGCTTAGTGGATCCCCACATCACCACTTTTGTCCGGTAACAAACAATTGCGTTCAACATCTCATGTATCAGACACATCTGCTTTAGCATGCATATAACATCTCCATATAAAAACTCAGCTCTATCGTTAACATCATTTATATGAGTAACTGCATTTTTGTATACACATATACAACTTGCCGATGTTCTTTCTTCAACAACAACATTGCTTCTTTTGGGAAGTGGCGAGTGAATCGTTGACTTCAATGAATCAAATATATACTCACCACATTAATAAATAACAAACACATACAATAAAGAATTATTGGATTCATGAAACAAACCTTTCCTTCATCGTCCCCCACTGCTGCACTGACTTTCGAGGCAACGACCTAGTCTTGTTTCAACAATGTATACCTTGGGTTCATTCTGCAAGCATCCACAGTCTTGCTGTAGCTGACTGCAGGAACAATCCATACATTGGATAATTTATAATCATTGGCATACTCCATTTTAGGCCCACTTTGTTGACCAATTACTTATCAGTTCAACAATTCACTGTTTCATCTTCCACAAAGTTAGACGGCACAACCCCTTTCACAGGGATGTCCATTACAACCTGATGTCAAACACATCCACAAGTCATGTTACAAACCCAACCCACATACGAAAAACATACGCTTCTAACATTCAAAACAATACCCGTTCAACGCTCCCACAAGTCTTAATGTTACTAACTTTCTCTGTATCTGCATTTCTAACCTGCCCGGTTACACATCAAACAACATACACCATTATTTAAATAATGCTACAGATCCCAACCTGTTTTCTTTAAGTACGTGCATCTCATATTATATTCACATTCCCACATACTATATGAAGTGTTTGGTGACATTGGCATGTATACCTATTACGCATTGTTCTGAAAAGCGGTAATCGGTGTACGGGCGGAGAGGGTACCAAATAGAGTATATACGGTATGCGGGAGTATAAGCGGGAGAATATTCGGTTTTAATCAATTTTGATTTTTTTTATATTAACCATAAAGATATGTAAATTATATATTGACCATATAATAATGACAATGATAAGTAATTAGAAACATTTATAAGTATAGACTAATATTGTATTCATAAGTAGTTAGAAACATTGATATATTGGTATAGACGATGGAAGCGGAGTGGGGGGCGGCGGCGGCAGGCAATCCAGGAGGAGCTGCGGGCACGGCCTCTACGGAGGCCAGGAAGGCTTTAGAAGAGGGGCGCAAGACAGGTTGCGATCCACATCATGATCAGAGCAATGCTAGACAGCCCAGAAGTCCGGAAAAGGAAAGAAGAGGCGGCGCTGGCACAAACCTAGATACGACTGCCATGAACGCGGACAAATTATGCATCCCTAACACCGGCATTGAGTTTGAGTATGGAGGCATGAGGGGACCATCTCAGGAGGGGAGTCAAGTCGGGATGGATCCGAAGGGTGGCGGCGGTGTGCAGATCCCAGTCGTTGTAGGAGGAACACACCCACTAGGGTTTTTCCCACCGCTCGCAGGTAGCAGCAAGGAGATGCAGAGCCCCCCGATAACCCAATCTGCAAGTGTATGGGGACAGAAGAAATCTACAGAGTCGACTGCAGCGGCGACGCACGGATCTACCGATCTCTTTCTTAATAAACTGTTCGAAGAACACCTTGATCCGGAGGTGGTCAATCTGTACATGTCTGATGGACAACCGGAAATAACAATAGACCCCATGTATGAGGAATTCCTTGTTCGACCGTGGCAATATGTGGTAGTTGTGAAGGCCATGGGAACACAACTAGGGTATATGACCCTCAAAGATCGACTCTGAGCCATGTGGAGCCTAGTTGGTAAGTATAACATTTACGAACTGGACATGAATCACTTTGTTATCCAACTCTCATGTCGCCGGGACTACGACATGGCAACGACGGGAGGCCCATGGAAGATATTCGGATGCAACCTAATTGTATGGGATTGGCATCCTTCTTTTATCCCCTCTACTGATTTACCATGAAAGATTGTTTGCTGGGTCAGGATCTTGAACCTTCCACTACATCTTTACGTTCAAACCATCTTCAATTGCATAGGCAAGGCTCTCGGTAGACTGGTGAAAGTCGATGAACACACTATCAAACGTACAAGAAGTAAGTTCGCATGCCTTGCCGTCGAGCTTGACACCACGTCCGAGTTGGCGGCTAGTATTGTAATCAATGGTCTGGATTTCGAAGTTGAGTATGAGGGATTCCCTTTTCAGTGTGCTAGTTGCGGAGAGGACGGTCATACTTCTATACAATGCCGAGCAGGAACCACACCACAGGAAGTGCAACGTAATAATGTCGGCCCACCGGAAGCACCTGCTACGGAATCTGATAACCAGTGGAAAACACAGAAGAACCGAAGGGGATATCAGGGGAAACAGCAGCCCAATAAAGTGCCTATGAGTTCTGTTACCCCAACAAGGAATCAGTTTGACAACTTGATAGAAGACGACGAAGAGCCTGAAGAAGTTACGCACACTAGTCAAGAAGGAAAGAAGACGGCTGAAAAGCCTGTGGCACAAAAGAACCCTAAAATTTGGAGGAAGAAGAAGGCACCGGAGCAAATTGAAACGGCTGATCAAAAAAGGAAAGTCCTGAGGGACATCACAAACCAACCTCAACAAGCTAAAGAAAGTTCTATGAAGGGCGGGCAGACCAACAAAATCTCTGAACATACAGTCGTGAACCCGACAATCGACGAGGTCATTGAAATCATCCCTGAGGAGGTGGTGCCTGTGACCCGGGCTGCTACCACGCATACTACATGTAGTAGAACTAAAAAATGAGACAGTGATAATGCAGCGTCCGCATCTGCTATTCCAAGGAAATCGTCGGCAGGAAAGATCTTTAAAGGAAGTGGGACGAAGATGAAGAGAGCAGGCGTTGCTAAAGCGGCTGTAGAGGGCATCCGGCGAAGCCCCAGGCTGAGAGGAAGTGCTGATACAGGAAATAGCACAGACATGGAAGAAGAAGTAGAAAATCATTGCGAAGAAAATAGGGAGACCAATGACAACCATTCTTAACTTCCTCTTTAGAAGAAGTCTGAATTACAATCCTTGTGGGATGTCGAAATTGCTGTGTTGGAATGTGAGAGGTATAGGAAATGACGATACATGCAGAGTGCTCAAAGATCTTGTCTTCAAACACAAACTGGCTATTACTGCTGTGTTAGAACCTCGCATCAGTGCGGACAAAGCTACTCAAACCATTAAAAAGCTTGGGTTTCCGAATTCACATAATTCTGAAGCTCGGGGATACTCGGGTGGGATTTGGATCTGCTGGGATGCTGCTGTGTGCGATGTGCAGATCCTCAAGACACACCGTCAATTCATAACCTGTCGGGTGAATAAATCTTATATTGTTACCTTCATTTATGCTAACTCCCACTTTCAGGTCCGCAACCTTCTGTGGAAGCACTTGAACGACATGGGCAATAGCTTCACTGAGCCGTGGATAGTCGCTGGCGATTTCAACACTACCGTCTTACCGTCTGAAACTATTGGATATCAGTCTTACAACCATCATGAGGCCCAGCTCTTCTCCGCTACTATGCTCGATGCAGGCCTCAATGATCTTGGCTTCTCTGGACAAAAATTCACCTACAGGCATGGTGTGAAACAAAGCAGACTCGACCGAGGCTTGGCGAATTCTGAATTCCTCTCCGCCTTTCCAGAAGTTGCGGTGACCCATCTTCCCAAGGTTGAATCAGATCATTGTCCTCTTCTTATTCAAACTCAGTCAGCTTTGCATAGGAAGCACAGATTTATTACCAAAGCTTCATGGGCTCAGGACCCCTCGTTCTTTCTTTGCCTTGACCGACACTGGAGCAGACACCTTCCTTTCCATGAGGCCCTTGAGCACGCAAGGCAGCACATCCATGCGTGGGATTCCGCGCAAAATAAGCAGAGAAAAGAAGCTAAAGACAGGCTCTTGCGCAACATAAATACCCTTCAGACGAATATGGCTGTTCACTATGATGTTATTTCTGACAATCTCTGCACTAAGATGGAGGATGAGCTCAAAATGCTCCTGAAGCAGGAAAAAGAGGATTGGAAACAAAAGAGCCATGTCAACTGGATTTGGGAGGGTGATTCCAATACCTGATTCTACCAAGCCTATGTGAACCAGAGGAGGAGGTCCAATAAATGTCTAACTATCAAAAACCAGTCGGGGGACTGGATCACTAATGAAGATGACATTTTCCAACTGGTTACAGATTACTTCATCGAGCTGTTTACTTCTGATAGAAATACCTGCCAGCAACAAATTGATACTATTCCTGCACGGTTTGTTCCGATTATAGGTGAGGATTATAACTGGCTGATCGAACCTGTTTAGAAGGATGAGATTCTTGCTGTTCTTAAGTCCATGGACCCTTACAAAGCTGTTGGTCCAGACGGTACTTCTGCTCATTTTCTTTTATCCAACTGGCCAGTGATTCAAGATTCTATATGTACAACTGTTAAGGAGGCTCTAAGTGATGGCATGCTGAATGAACAAATGTGCAATACTACTGTGGTACTTATACCCAAAGTTCCTAAACCAGAACTTGCAAGTCAGTTTCGTCCTATTTCTCTCAATAACACCATCCTTAAGCTCTGTTCTAAAGTCATTGTTGAAAGATTGAAAAAATGGCTACCAGGTTGGATTAATCCAACACAAAGCTCCTTTGTCCTGGGCAGGAAAATTTCTGACAACATCTCTGTAGCTCAAGAAATTATACACTCTATGAAAAGGAAAAATTCGAAGAAGACAATGGCCATTAAAATTGACCTCACGAAAGCATATGATAGACTGGCCTGGAACTTCATTGAGGATACGCTAAAAAAAGTGAATCTTCCCAATAGTATGATTCATTACATCATAAGCTCTATCACCAGCGGCAGCTCTACCATTGCTTGGAACGGCAGGAGTTTGACCAGCTTTAGACCGAGAAGGGGTCTTAGACAAGGCGACCCCTTAAGTCCTTATATCTTTGTGCTTTGTATTGAACGCTTAAGTCAGATGATTGAGGAGTGTGTCCACTCTAAAAGATGGCACCCTATACAATTGGGCAGGAAGGGCCCGCGGATTGCTCACCTCTGCTTTGCCGATGACATCCTTCTGTTTGCCAAAGCCAATATAACTAACATTGATACTATATTGCACTGTTTCAAGGAATTTGAGTTGGCGTCGGGTCAAGCGATCTCGATTGAGAAGACGAGGATTTTCTATTCCAAGAGTGTAACCCAGTAGGAAGCTATCCAAATCTGTAATCGAAGTGGGCTGCAACACACTCAGGACCTAGGGAGATATCTAGGGGTCCCGATTCTCCACACACGGGTGAACAAGAAGACTTACAGCGATGTTCTTGATAAGGTCACAAGCAGAGTTAACTCATGGGCTGCTAAAAGCTTATCCTTAGCGGGGCGCATATGCCTTGCTAAAAGCACTCTCGCCACCATTCCAACTTACATCATGCAAACATCCAAGCTCCCACTGCAATTATGTGACAGAATAGATGGTGAAATCCGACGTTTCATTTGGAGTGGTGGACAGAAAAGGAGAGGGACACATCTCGTGTCTTGGGAAAGGCTAACGAGCAAGAAGATCCATGGTGGTCTGGGGCTTAAATCTATGTGGGACTGGAACCAGGCACTTCTTCTCCGCCATAACTGGGATATCTGGAGTGGAAGAAACACCCTTTGGTGCATGGCCATGCGTGACAAGCTGATGAAGAGCAATCCAGGAACCAATTCTAATTTGTCTCGCTTGGTGAGAACTGTTCTGCAAATGAACTCCTTTATGCAGGCTAATACTTTCCTCTGCCCTATGAGTGGGTACCACATTAATGTGTGGCATGATCGTTGGCTCCCAAGTGGCATCTATTTGAAGGACCACGTTAGACGAGATGTACCTGATGAGTTGCGTGACTTGCAGGTGAGCAGCTTAGTGAATCTGGAAGGTCAATGGGACCGAGACTTCCTTAATCTATGGCTTCCTGCAGGTGTAGTCAAGGAGATTCTTAATATTCAACCACCTGTTGAGACTGATGCTGAAGATATATACGTATGGAAGCTCAACGATGGGGGCAGTTACACAGCCAAGTCAGCCTATACGGCCTTGAGGGCGGACTCTGAGGTTAAAAGACCTGGACAGTGGTCTGTTATATGGAAAGCCCAGGTGGCGGCGAAGGTGAAGACTTTCATGTGGATCGTTGCCAATGGAGCCCTCCTTACTAATTGGAAACGGAGGAGACGGTGGATGACCACCAATGCTGTTTGTAGTCGCTGCAACATAGACGATGAAACCAGTCTCCATGCCTTGAGAGACTGTGAAAAGGTGAAACCAGTGTGGCAGCATTTACTTGCTGGAGCTACGTCTGGGAATGGTGCGCCTATTGCACAAGACTTCTGGAGTTCTTCAAATCTTGAGCAGTGGATTAGCAGGGGACTCCGCTCTAGCGAAGCAACCAGAACTGTTTTCCTCATAGCATGCTGGGTCATTTGGAAGTACCGCAACTTGGAGGTCTTTGAAGCTACAGACACTCTGGCGTTACAACAAGTGAACATGATTCTTTTAGAATACAGAAGAACTGTCGCTGCTTGGGTTAGGAAAGAAGTCAATGAGAACCCAACAACAATGACGCATCATAATCACAGCTGGAGCGGACAAACGTTGATACATGTGGACGCTGCCTGGAAGAAGGGCAAAGGCACCATTGCTGTGATTGTTCAGGACTGCAATAATCAGTGGAAAGGAGGGGTAGGCCAGCTGATCTCAGCGGACAATCCTCTACAGGCTGAACTTATGGCCATTGCCCTTGCTGCAAAAATTATCAAATCTGTCAATTTGCAAGGCACTGCTGTGATCACTGACTGTTTAACGGCCGTGAAGATGTTACAAGAGGATTATTGCAAGCATCCTAGATATGCAAGCATTATAAGGGGAATCCAACTTGTTCTGGGAGACAATGCGACTATCCAACATGTAGAGAGGAAGCAAAATGGTGCAGCTGATGCGCTGGCTAAGGCACACCTACAAAAAACCTACAGAATCAAGTATTATGATGTCCCTCCCAAGGATGTCATTGCTACTGGACAAATCACTACTTGTAATGGTAGTAGTACTACCATATTTAATTCTATGCAAATAACTCACATCTGTAATTTGCCTTTGAATATGCTTGCACGGGGTGAGCGAGATGAATAAAATAATCGCCCGACTTCCCTAAAAAAAAAGAAACATTGATGAAATTAGACAAGAAAACTTTGATAAGTAATTACAAACATTGATAATTCATAGACTAATATCACATTAATAAGTAATTAGAAACGTTGATAAGTAATAGACTAATATTGCATTAATAAGTAATTAGAAACATTGATAAGTCATAGACTAATATTGCATTAATAAGTAATTAGAAACATTGATAAGTGATAAGACTAATATTGAATTAATAAGTAACTTGAAACATTGATGAAATTAGGGAAAAAAACATTGATAAGTCATATACTAATATTGCATTAAGAAGTAATTAGAAACATTGATGAAATTAAAGAAGAAAACATCAACAGTAAGGATCAGTTCAATAAACACTAACTATAAACTTATAGAGAAAACATGAGGAGAAGACAAAATATGTAAATTGGAAGAAGAGAATGTAATTGTAATGACCAATAGTAGTATTAGAAAAAATTAATGTAAGAAAAAATTATTACTAGCATTTGATTTTGAAAATCGCCGATTAATCGGTCGATTATTCCCCCGATCAGCCGATTAATCGGTCCTGGACCGATTATAGGCCGATTATTCATAATCGGAGCGGTAGACCCCCAAAAAGGAATATTCGGACGATTATTCAGCCTAAGTGGCCGATTTTCTAAACAATGACACCTACAACATACTTCAACCCCCCATCGCAGACCCAACATACAAACATAGTTGTCACAATTACCTTCCACTTACTTACCATTCGCGGTGAGTTGTGTAGACACAATTTTTTAGAACTTGGATTCTTGCTTACTGACGCAACAATATCTTCTCCACAAACTGACACATTACCAATCCCTACACCATCCTATAATCAGGCACGACATGTATTAGCTCTTTTAAACTATAAAATACATATGTTAGCTAATCTTTAAAAGGCTTACCACACTCACTTTGTTACGCTTTACTGCTGTCCAGTTGACAACAATTGCATCACCTGCTCCTAAACTCTTACAGTTTTCCTCCAACTTTTTCTTGGACTTCTCTTTTGCAAAACCCTAAACAATCAAATGGATCATGACACATAACAGTCACACTATGAATATCTAACATCATGCATTTAACTTTTTTACTCACTTCAATCTCCTCCAAAACAAAACTCGATTCCTTCATCACATTTGTCTTCAGCTAGGCACTGACTTTGCGCCTCACAACAACATTGGAAGTGTCTATTGATTTACCAGCACTCAACTTGGCACATATTGTCCTAACATGGATGCCATTTTGTCCCCACATCAGTATCAGAAACATCTACCATTACAAATTATCATTCACACAAAGGCAAAAATAAGGCATACACATATGTACCACAACAAGTGTTGACAAATCAATTACAGCTACTGTCTCACTATTTCCTATTTCCTACATACAAACAATTGCCTCTCCTTTAAATTTTGGTATAAAAACAAGTGTTTACAAAGAAATTACCGATGAGCTCAATGTACCCTTGTCGGTGTCATACCACCCTTTCTTGTTTCACTACAACCAAATGATGAACATCCTTTCAACTAAAAAAACATAATCCAATGGAAACTTAACACACCTCCCAAATTAACCATCAAACATACTTCTATATATGTACAGTTACACTGATACGTACTCCATTGTTCCCTTATTTTTCCATTACTTCTTCCGCTTCCTTAGCAGCTACCTATTTCTCTCATTGTTAAAACACATATCTATATTACATGCCAGCGTAGTCTTTGTGAACAACATACATTCGTTGTACTATTTGTCGCTATCCACTCAATGTATTCATCACTCTCTATGCTTCTCTATTAAATTATTTCACAATAATCACATCAACTTTTACAAACAAAGTTGTTGCATTTGTCATAACCAAAATTGTATTGACACACTAGATGCATACCTTATCATCACGGTCTACCAAACATGTTCCGGTAGACCTCCCCTCTGAACTGCTCAGAGGTACTGTAGGGTCTGTAATCTCACGTGTGTGCAGCTCCAGTCTAACCAGTTCAATCTCATATAACCTTACTTCATACCGGGCCTTCAAGGCCTCCAACTCGGCTATAGCAACCTTCAACTTTTTTTCTAGCATTTTCACCTTCTCCTCAGCATCTCCAGTCTCCATACTTAGCTTTTCCTTGCTTTCCTCAATCATCTTCTGTAATTTGAGTTTGTTTAGCTTCAGTTTCATCAATTCCAGCTGGGCAAAGTGAACAGAAAATATATAGCATTATACATACCAACAAATGACAGCACAATATAATCACCCCATCTTACACTACATGTTTTAATACCTCTCCATCTATACCAGATGTATCGACTGTATTATCTTCCTCCTGCACATGTCTTTCTTCAGTACAACGGGCTCTCAGAGATATGTCCCTAACATACCTTTCAGGCAGGTTCTTCACTGATATGCTCTTCCCTTCTAGCCATCCACTCATCCTGGTGTTGTATTCCCAGCAGTTCGCTAAAGGGATCACATCCTCTCTCACTTTATGGCTCGTTAACGTTACATAACGGAACCACATAAGAAGTACAAAACAACATCCCTTAAGATAACCCCTATTACTTTTACCCATGTCACACATACCCCCATGCAGAAATGTATACACAGATTCGACCCAGTTATACTTACCCATTTCATCCAAATCTTCCACATGATACCATAATCATTTTTTAATGCTGAGACCAGCCGTAGGGTAGAAAAACATTGACATCATTACAACAAGCCAAATCTTTACAAAATCCTCAACTGATCTATGGTCAGTCTTTGCAGACAGTTCTTTTAAAATTTCATATGCCCTTGAGACCTTTGGCTCACCTGTGAAGTACTCATAGTGATGTGCGAGTCTACTTGAGTACCTTGGCCATCACCTAGAAAAACTTTCTCATCTTCAAAATAAACACATTACAATGATAATTCACTTACAGGATACTAATATTAACAAGTAATATTGCATTATCTTTGTTGCATCTCACCTGTAACAGGAAAACCTAGACACATTCTGTAAGGACCCTGACCTTCGTTTAGGGTTTACCCTTTTTTTTTTCTTAACCCTGATGCTTAGTTGCTTGCTAATCACCTTTAATAGTGATTAGGGTTTGTTTGTGTCTTGTGAGTTGGAGGTGCTACTTGCAAATAACCCAAGCTTAGGGTTTGTGGGCAAGTTTGCCACCTTGTGAGGTGTTCCTCTCTCTCCTTGAGGGGAAGGTTTGGGCTCATTGCTTGAAGTTCCTTTGGTCTTGGTTGAGCTTGTTGGGCCTTGTGGTGCCTTGCTTTGGCTGGGTTGAACCTTGTGTCGGGCAAGAGGAGGTTGTGTCGCCCAGGGGCTGTGTCGCCCAAGTGTGTCGCCCAGGGGCTGTGTCGCCCATAGACCTTTGACCATCTTTGACCTCGTTTGTGTCACCGCTAGTGGACACTTGGTGCTTGATGCTTGCATGTAGCAATGGCCTTGGACATGTGTTTAGGGCATGCTAGAGTGGTGGTTTTTGCTCTTGGACAAGTGTCCCTAGGTGGGCGACACCTTGCCTTGCTTTGCTTTGGTTTCTCCTCCACCCCCTTCTAAATATGTGTTTCCTTTCCTTTGCTAAGGATCCATTTAGTTCCTTAGTTTCTCCTCTACCTTGGTGCACGACACACCCTCCCCTTTTGCAAGCTTGGTGGCCGATACCCTTGGAGGAGCTAGCTTGGTGGCCGATACCCTTCGAGTCTTCTTCTTCTTCCCTGGTAGTGCTTGAAGCTAGGAGCTTGGAGCTTGCTTAAGGCGGGTTACATAACTCCTAACCCTAACCACACTACCTCCTTTCTATGCTCTTATATGTTGCTAGCTTAGTTATTTGTTTAGTTTCTTCATGTTGGCCGAACCTATGATCTAGGGTTTCTTGGTGAGCAATACTCCTTTCTCTCCTTGGTCTAGAGGAGTGAGTTTGAGCTTCTAGTATCATGAGAAACACCCCTCTCTCACTTAAGTTGAGAGGTGAGCTTGTGTTCTAGTTGCTTGAGCAACACCCTCCTCTCACCATGGACTTGAAGGGTGAGCTTGGTGATAGTTGTGAACCTTGCTAGGGTTGATCCTTGTGTTACCCGTTTGGTGATAGATGATGAGAAAGACCCCTCTCTCTTAGTTGATTGATGTGAGCCATCTTCTTGATCCATTAGGGTTTTGGTACCCTTGTGCTTGAGGTTGATGACAACCTTGTGGAGTGGTTTCTTGGCCGTTAGGGTGTTGGTGGTGTTGTTGCCCGATACTCTTCCCTTGGTCTGGCCTTGGACGACACATCTTGAGGCTATGACGGGCGTCACACTACCACCCTGCCTTGTGACGACCGATAGGCCATGGGTTGGTGGGTTGAACGATAGGTCCCCTATTGGTTGGTTGAGCTACACCCTCTAGACGATACCCCTTATGGAGTGCCTTATCCGATATACACCTGGGGTAGGCGTTGCTAGTAGTTCTGTGACGGGCGTCACATTAGCTTTGTGTGTGTCAGCCGACAGCCCTACCTCTGACGGGCGTTGTGCGACACCCTGTCACCTGATACACCTAGCTGCACGGCAGACCCTTGGCCGTTATCCTTGTACACGACGCAACATTGCAGACGTGCACGGCATGCGTTGCCCGTTACCCTTGAAGTGCACGAATGGGTTGGTTTCTATGTTGCCCAATATCACTTATAGATGAGGGTGCCCTGCCCGATACCACTTGTGGTGAGGGTAGATGGTACTTATAGTAAGAGTCTTGCTCCTTCCACAAAGTATCTATGATAAACCTTGTGTATGCATCACATTTGGCTTATAATGGTGATCCTTAATATGCTTAATGATAATTATTATGGTAAAGCTTGTTTATGTAACATACATGTCTTTACATATACATGTGACCATCTTGATATTATGTGTAAGCATGTAGAATGCCTTGCTTAATGATGTAACCTATACTTATGATCTCAAGTTGAGGCATGATTGATAAAGCATATAATCATTAATGTCACCTTATATTGATGGCATGGTCATTCTGTTAAACCTATGATTATTGTGTACACTAACCATGCAGGTGGTGCATAGCCAAGTAAAAGGCTATGAGGTATAAATGATGAGTAACATTACTTTGATAGTCACTCTTGATGATGAGATAACATGTATGATGTGTTTGGCTAAAAGTACTTGGGATTTCTATCCCATGATGATGATGTAAGCCTTGAGAGGCAGTGGCAGTATATGATGAGGGATTGAGATCCCATGGTATGTGGTGATCCTTGAGATGGATCTAGATGATTGGCAAGAGGCCAAGTGATAACATGTAATGTTGGATCCTTGTGATGGATCAGGATGATGTGATTACAATAAAAGCATAATGTTGAGTTTTATGCTGGTTATTTCTTGTTATAGTTTACATGTTATACAACTTGGTTGAATCTTGCAATCCATATAAAAGATACTAATTAATCACAGTGGAACATATCATGTAGTTGCCCTGGCCATAGATCCATCATTTTCAGGAGCTGGTGATGGTGAAACGGGTTCTCCTACGGGTTAATCCGGAGCACATATTGTTGAGTATGTGAGGTTTCTACTAGCCTAAAATGAGGAGGTAAGAGTGAAACTTCGGTTGTAGACTCCAGGGTGCAGATTCAAGCCCGTAGCCCAAGTATGTGAAGAGCATGGTGAACAAGCCCATGGATCAGGATATGTGATATGAGGAGCATGAATGAGTTCATGGCTCAGAGCACGGTGAACATGCCCATGGCTCGGTTTCACTAGCGCCGATACCTGTACCGAGGTGGGCTAGGCAGAGGGTAGCCTGACCCTATGGTTGAGGGCACTTCAGCATGAGACTGCGGTCCTGCTTATGTTGTACTCGTGCACTGACCACGAGGTGGGAGGTCGTGTAGTTCGGCTCTTCCATTGACCTTGTATGGCACCGACTCCGGGTTTCACAACCGTCGGTTGGATTTGAACGGTACGGTTCACTTCCTCTAGGCATAACAATACGTAATCCAACCGTATAGCATTTATTACTTAAGGCAAAACACGGAACATTGGTTGAGGCCTTGCTTGCATAGTTAATATTTTTATATCTTGCAGTTACTTATATGTTCCTCATGTTATGTGGTAATACCTTATAAATCTTATCTTGTTAATCATGTTCCATAAAGAAATAGTTGGATATATGCCTTCCGTACACATGGTAAGCTTGTCAGTATGAATAGCTTTACTTTACATAACTGCTCTTGTTATATCCTTATCAGTTATCTGCCGTCGTTGCTTTCTCTTTCTGAGGTTTTTTAGTTTCGGCGGGGAGTTATGTTTCTCGCTGGGACTGTATGTCTCACCCCGCTGGTTTACACTTTTTTTAGGTAGTCGAGCTAGACGTGGTGGTGGTCGCAGAGTTGCGGCCGAGCAGCAAGACGAGCAATAGAAGGCAAGAGATGGACATACTGCTATTTTGGATTTTTTGTAGTAGAGTCTTAGAGTCATCCCTGTGCTCTCAGGTCCTTGGAGGTGTTTTGACGTTGTTTCACGATATATAATTGTTGATGTTCTGTATATCCTACGGCTTGCCGGATGTGGGCCTTTATGTATGTATAAACAGGTGATGAACTCATGTGTTGGTTAGACAGCTGTCCCTCTAAGTTGTGGACACGTATCAAGGCTTGTATATGCTTATATAACCTGGTTGACGTGCAGGATGAGGACCAAAATGTAATTGTTTCTCAGTTTATCATCTTTCCGCAATCGGTTTTAATTAACCCGTGTTTTTGGTAATCTGTGGTTATGGTGATTTCCGCACGTTTTTGCGTAACACCTTGTTGTCTGTGTGATAGTGGGATGTGTTGCCACAAGTTTATGGTATCAGTGCTCTAGGTTTGCTGAGTTTATAGGGATTTAGGACTAGGTTGTGTCTGTTCTTGTGAGTTTTCCAGATTTTCTTACAATCATCTTCTGCCCTTAGTGGAAGAAAAGCCAAGATGTCTGGAAACCATGAAGAACATGCTCCTGAGCATAGCGATGCTGCATCAGTTGATGGAGCTGTAGGACAGGCACATGAAGATCGGGTGCCTGAGGTCCCCCAACCTGATCCAGCCATTCTTGAACATCCCGCCTATCAACAACTTATGGGGCAGATGATGGCTACGATGAATCTCATAGTTGAGCGATTTCCAGTGCCTCCGCCGAGAGCGCATGCTCCCCATGGTGAAACATCAGGTATTGGGAAGACCTTTGAGTGGCTTCACCGAGTCGGAGCTTCAGATTATGCTAAAAAATGGCTGATCCAGCGCAGATATGTGGCTGGCAAGTCTTGAGAAGGCTTTCTGGATCCTCGACATCCCCGAAGTAGACAAAGTAAAGCACGCTGTCTACCTTTTGAAAGGTAGTGCTGGTCACTGGTGGACCATCGAGGAAGAGAAGCGGCTTGGGAAGTTTTCCATCACGAGTTCGTCAGCAGGTACTTTCCGAAGACGTATCTGGATGAGAAGATCAGTCAGTTTGAGTGCTTGCGCCAAGGAGCGATGAACGTCACCGAGTATGAAGCCAAGTTCATGGACTTATTGAGGTTTTGTCCTCACATGGCAGCGACAGATGAAGAGCGGATCAGACGCTTTGAGAAAGGTCTGAGTGCTGAGCTGACAACCCCTGCTTCTGCATTGGAGAACTGTGAGCAATTTGCTACATTTGTGGAATTGGTCTGGAGGATTGAAAGGCCAGTCAGGGAGAAAAGAGAATCCATATCTCACAAGAGGCCTGCTCAGTTTCAGGGACAGAGGCTTGGTGGCTTCAAGAAGCCCAGGTTTTCATCACCGTCAGTTATGAGATGTTCCAGTGTACCATCACATTGGTCTCTGAGTAAGGGAAGATGATATGTTTCTTCACCGTCAAAGGCACATAGTACTGCTTCAGTGGCAGTGATAGGGCCATTTAAGCCACAGTTCGAATATAGGGTATGCCATCTGTGTGGTCAGATCGGGCATTTCAGGTTGAATTTCCCTAGAAGAGATGTCGAAGTGACACAGTAGCTGAGGGAGAATCATCAAGGGTCAGATAGATAGCAGCCCAGTGGTAGCAGAGGGTGAGGACGCAGTCAAGCTTTGCAAGAGGGATCGTCTGCTCAAGGAAGCAGAGGACGTGGACAGCAAGCAACGGCTCGATTCTATGCTATGAGTCAGCCGGAGGCGATAGTCAACCCTCGAGTGGTGACAGGTCAGATGGAGTTATTTTATTCTGATATGTCTTCTTCTTGCTTTATATCTGTTCTGGTTGACCTGGGTGCTACACACTCTTTTATCACCTATAGTATGCATGAAAACTATCGTTTACCTGTTAGTCGTAAGAAGGATAGTTTGTTGTTAGAAACCCCACTTGATGGTTCCTCAATACTTCGAGAGGAGTGTCCCTCTTGTGTCTTGTCTTTCTCGGGACACAACATTCAAGTGGATCTTATACCACTTGATATGCATGGTTTTGATGTTATCCTTGGGATGGATACCTTAGAGAAGTATAAGGTTGTTTTGGACTGTGGTTCCAAGCAGGCCGTGTTTGATGATGCCGGAGAGAAGGGGATCTTCCAGGGAGACAGGAAGATTCTTCTGACGTGTCTGGTATCAGCTATGGTGGCAGAGAAGTTGCTACGATAAGGATGCGAGGCATTCTTAGCCCACATTGTGGATACTGTTGTGGCTACCAAGGCAAAAGGTCCTAGCCTCGAGGAGGTGTCAGTTGTCCGAGAGTTTGCTGATGTGTTTCCGGATGAGTTTCCTGGTGTTCCTCCACCCCGAGAGATTGATTTCAAGATCAATTTGGTCCCAGGAACACAACCAGCTGCAAAGACACCATATAGGATGGCTCCAGTAGAGATGGCAGAGCTTAAGAAGTAGTTACAAGAGTTGTTGGAGAAAGGTTTCATCTGACCAAGTACGTCACCTTGGGGTGCTCCAATGTTGTTCGTCAAGAAGAAGGACGGATCAATGCAGCTGTGTATAGATTACCGACAGTTGAACAAGGTCACGATCAAGAACAAGTACATGTTACCGAGGATAGATGATCTATTCGATCAGTTGCATGGTGCTACAGTGTTTTCCAAGATTGATCTACGGTCTGAATATCATCAGTTGAGGATCAAGGCGGATGACATACCAAAGTCAGCTTTTCGGACGAGGTATGGTCACTTCGAGTTTGTGGTTATGCCGTTCGGGCTAACCAATGCACCTTCTGCTTTCATGGATTTGATGAACAGAGTGTTTCATCTGTTCTTAGATTAGTTTTTTATAGTCTTTATAGATGACATCTTGATCTATAGTCGGGACAAGCAAGAGCATGAGCGACATCTTCGTCTAGCATTGACTCTTCTTCGCTAACATCAGTTGTATGCCAAGTTCAGTAAGTGTGAGTTCTAGTTGGAAGAAGTGACTTTCTTGGGTCATGTGATATCTGCTGAAGGAGTCAAAGTGGACCCGAAGAAGGTGGAGTCCGTGGAAGATTGGGAACAACCGAAGACGTCGACAGAAGTTCGCAGTTTCCTGGGATTAGCAGGATACTACCGGAGGTTTATCAAGGACTTCAGTGCGATTGCGTTGCCAATAACAAAGTTGACTAGAAAGGATGTACCTTTTGTCTGGGATGATCGTTGTCAGCAAGCTTTCCAGAGTTTGAAGGAAAAGCTGACTAGTGCTCCAGTGTTAATCCTGCCAGAGCCTAGAAAGGGCTATGTTGTTTTCTGTGATGCTTCCAAGAAAGGATTAGGTTGTGTGCTGATGTAGGAAGATCATGTGGTTTATTTTTCTTCGTGACAGCTTAAGAAACATGAGGAGAACTATCCGACTCATGATTTGGAGTTGGTAGCAGTGGTTCATGCGTTAAAGATTTGGAGACACTATCTATATGGGGAGGTGTGCCAAATCTTTACGGATCATAAGAATTCGAAGTACATCTTTTTGCAGCATGAGTTGAACATGCGACAACGTCGATGGATGGAGCTAATCAATGTTTACGACTGCACTATCGAGTATCATCCTGGTAAGGTGAATGTGGTAGCTGATGTTCTTAGCCAAAAGTCTTCTTCTCTTTCATCAAATAAGGCATAGTTGAGTTCCCTGGTATGCCATAGACGAGATATGTTTGTCTCTTTGCGACAGATGAATGTACAGATGGAACTTTCCTCGCTAGCTGGACTTTTAGAATAGATGCAAGTCAAGCCTACACTGAGACAACAGATCAAAGATGCACATCAAACATATGATGCAGTATAGTTGATCAGATCAGAGTTTGGCAGCAGAAAGCGTGAAGGGTTCCATGAGTCTGAGGATGGGCTGGTTTGCTATCATGATAGGATGGTGGTTCCCAATGCTGATAATCTAAGGAAGTTAGTGCTCGAGGAAGCACACACGTCAATGTATGCTATGCATCCAGGTGTCACCAAGATGTATCATAGTCTGAAGGACTTGTATTGGTGGCCCGGCTTGAAGAAAGATGTAGCTGAGTTCGTGGCTAGATGTGCGGTTTGTTAGCAAGTCAAGGCTGAACATCAGAAGCCGGTAGTTACATTGCAACCCTTGCCGATACCGCAGTGGAAATGAGATCATATAACTATAGATTTCGTAGTTGGTCTACCCAGGACAACTAGGAATCATGATTCCATTTGGGTGATAGTGGACAGGTTGACAAAGTCTGTCCATTTCTTACCAGTAAAGACAACGTATACAGCCGAGAAGCTCGCTCGAGTATATGTAGATGAGATAGTTCGTTTACACGGTGTGCCAGCAACGGTAGTTTCTGACAGAGGTCCTCAGTTCACGAGTCGTTTCTGGGAACAGTTGCACAAAGCATTGGGAACGCAGTTGAGGTTCAGTACCGTCTTCCACCCGCAGACAGATGGACAGTCTGAGAGGACTATTCAGACTTTGGAAGATCTCCTTCGATCTTGTGTTTTGCAGTTCCTAGGCAGTTGGGATGTGCATCTCAGTTTGATAGAGTTTCCCTACAACAACAGTTATCAGCGGATCATTGACATGGCTCCTTATGAAGCCTTGTATGGCAGGAAGTGCAGATCTCCTTTATGTTGGTATGAGTCTGGTGAATATCAAATTTTGGGTCCTGAGTTAGTACAACAGACAATAGAAAAGATCAAAGTGATACAAAAACAGTTGAAAGCGGTACAAGACAGGCATAAGTCTTACACAGACAATCGTCGATGACCTTTGGAGTTCCAGGTAGGAGACAAAGTGTATCTTAAAGTCTCGCTGTGGAAAGGTGTGCTAAGGTTTGGTCGGAAGGGTAAGCTAGCACCCAGATATATGGGGCCTTACTCAGTCATAGCACATGTTGGCAAGGTAGCTTACAAGTTAGAGCTGCCTCTAGAGTTGCACAAGTTACATCCAGTGTTCCATGTCAGTATGCTGAAGAAAAGTCATCTGGATTCGGGAACAGTGATACAGCAAGATGAGGTTGAGCTTGTTGAAGATGTGACCTACGAGGAGGGTCCTGTGGCGATCCTTGACAGAAGGGTTAAGAAGCTGAAGAGGAAGGACCTGGTTCTTGTGAAGGTTCTTTGGCATCATCGTGGCATTGAGGAAGCCACGTGGGATCTTGAGGAAGAGATGAGGAGGAAGTATCCCTCGCTTTTGTCTTCGGATTTTGGGGACGAAATCCCTTTGAAGGGGGTTAGCTTGTAAGGACCCTGACCTTCGTTTAGGGTTTACCCTATTTGCTTTGCTTAACTCTGATGCTTAGTTGCTTGCTAATCACCTTTAGTAGTGATTAGGGTTTGTTTGTGTCTTGTGAGTTGGAGGTGCTACTTGCAAATAACCCAAGTTTAGGGTTTGTGGGCAAGTTTGCCACCTTGTGAGGTGTTCCTCTCTCTCCTTGAGGGGAAGGTTTGGGCTCATTGCTTGAAGTTCCTTTAAACTTGATTGAGCTTGTTGGGCCTTGTGGTGCCTTGCTTTGGCTTGGTTGAACCTTGTGTTGGGCAAGAGGAGGCTGTGTCGCCCAGGGCTGTGTCACCCAAGTGTGTCACCCATAGACCTTTGACCATCTTTGACCTCGTTTGTGTCACCACTAGTGGACACTTGGTGCTTGATGCTTGCATGTAGCAATGGCCTTGGACATGTGTTTAGGGCATGCTAGAGTGGTGGTTTTTGCTCTTGGACAAGTGTCCCTAGGTGGGCGACACCTTGCTTGCTTTGCTTTGGTTTCTCCTGCATCCCCTTCTAAATATGCGTTTCCTTTCCCTTGCTAAGGATCCCTTTAGTTACTTAGTTTCTCCTCTACCTTGGTGCACGACACACCCTCCCCTTTTGCAAGCTTGGTGGCCGATACCCTTGGAGTCTTCTTCTTCTTCCTTGGTAGTGCTTGAAGCTAGGAGCTTGGAGCTTTCTTAAGGTGGGTTACATAACTCCTAACCCTAACCACACTACCTCCTTTCTATGCTCTTATATGTTGCTAGCTTAGTTATTTGTTTAGTTTCTTCATGTTGGCCGAACCTATGATCTAGGGTTTCTTGGTGAGCAATACTCCTTTCTCTCCTTGGTCTAGAGGAGTGAGTTTGATCTTCTAGTATCATGAGCAACACCCCTCTCTCGCTTAAGTTGAGAGGTGAGATTGTATTCTAGTTGCTTGAGCAACACCCTCCTCTCACCATGGACTTGAAGGGTGAGCTTGGTGATAGTTGTGAACCTTGCTAGGGTTGATCCTTGTGTTTCTCGTTTGGTGATAGATGATGAGTAGGACCCCTCTCTCTTAGTTGATTGAGGTGAGCCATCTTCTTGATCCATTAGGGTTTTGGTACCCTTGTGCTTGAGGTTGATGACAACCTTGTGGAGTGGCTTCTTGGCCGTTAGGCTGTTGGTGGTGTTGTTGCCCGATACTCTTCCCTTGGTCTGGCCTTGGGCGACACATCTTGAGGCTGTGATGGGCATCACACTACCACCCTGCCTTGTGACAGTCGATAGGCCATGGGTTGGTGGGTTGAATGATAGGTCCCCTGTTGGTTGGTTGAGCTACACCCTCTGGACGATACCCCTTGTGGAGTGCCTTGTTCGATATACACCTGGGGTAGGCGTTGCTAGTAGTTCTGTGATGGGCGTCACATTAGCTTTGTGTGTGTCGGTCGACAGCCCTACCTCTGACGGGCGTTGCGCGACACCCTGTAGCCTTATACACCTAGTTGCACAGCAGGCCCTTGGCCGTTATCCTTGTACACGACGTAGCATTGCAGACATGCACGGCATGCATTGCCCGTTACCCTTAAAGTGCACGGATGGGTTGGTTTCTATGTTGCCCGATATCACCTATAGATGAGGGTGCCCTGCCCGATACCACTTGTGGTGAGGGTAGAGGGTACTTATAGTAAGAGTCTTGCTCCTTCCGCAAAGTATCTATGATAAACCTTGTGTATGCATCACATTTGGCTTATAATGGTGATCCTTAATATGCTTAATGATAATTATTATGGTAAAGCTTGTTTATGTAACATACATGTCTTTACATATACATGTGACCATCTTGATATTATGTGTAAGCATGTAGAATGCCTTGCTTAATGATGTAACCTATACTTATGATCTCAATTTGAGGCATGATTGATAAAGCATATAATCATTAATGTCATCTTATATTGATGGCATGGTCATTCTGTTAAACCTATGAATATTGTGTACACTAACCATGCATGTGGTGCATAGCCAAGTAAAAGGCTATGAGGTATATATGATGAGTAACATTACTTTGATAGTCACTCTTGATGATGAGATAACATGTATGATGTGTTTGGCTAAAAGTACTTGGGATTGCTATCCCATGATGATGATGTAAGCCTTGAGAGGCAGTGGCAGTATATGATGAGGGATTGAGATCCCATGATATGTGGTGATGCTTGAGATGGATCTAGATGATTGGAAAGAGGCCAAGTGATAACATGTAATGTTGGATCCTTGTGATGGATCAGGATGATGTGATTACAATAAAAGCATAATGTTGAGTTTTATGTTGTTTATTTCTTGTTATAGTTTACATGTTATAAAACTTGGTTGAATCTTGCAATCCATATAAAAGATACTAATTAATCACAGTGGAACATATCATGTAGTTGCCCTGGCCATAGATCCATCATTGTCAGGAGCTGGTGATGGTGAAACGGGTTCTCCTACGGGTTAACCCGGAGTGCATATTGTTGAGTATGCGAGGTTTTACCTAGCCTAAAATGAGGAGGTAAGAGTGCAACTTCGGTTGTAGACTCCAGGGTGCAGATTCAGGCCCGTAGCCCAAGTATGTGAAGAGCATGGTGAATAGGCCCATGGCTCAGGATATGTGATATGAGGAGCATGAATGAGTTCATGGATCAGAGCACAGTGAACATGTCTGTGGCTCAGTTTCACTAGCGCCGATACCTGTACCTAGGCGGGCTAGGCAGAGGGTAGCCTGACCCTATGGCTGAGGCCACTTCAGCATGAGACTGTAGTCCTTCTTGTATTGTACTCATGCACTGACCATGAGGTGGGAGGTCGTGGAGTCTAGCTCTTCCATTGACCTTGTATGGCACCGACTCTGGGTTTCGCAGCCGTCGGTTGGATTTGAATGGTACAGTTCACTTCCTCTGGACATAACAATACGTAGTCCAGCCGTATAGTATTTACTGCTTAAGGAAAAACACGGAACATTGGTTGAGGCCTTGCTTGCATAGTTAATCTTGTTATATCTTACAGTTACTTATATGTTCCTCATGTTATGTGGTAATACCTTATAAATCTTATCTTGTTAATCATGTTCCATAAAGAAATAGTTGGATATATGTCTTCCGTACACCTGGTAAGCTTGTCCATATGAATAGCTTTACTTTACATAACTGCTCTTGTTATATCCTTATCAGTTATCTGCCGTCGTTGCTTTATCTTTCTGAGGTTTTGTAGTTTCGGCGGGGAGTTATGTTTCTCACTGGGACTGTGTGTCTCACCCCGATGGTTTACACTTTTTTTTAGGTGGTCGAGCTAGACGTGGTGGTGGTCGTGGAGTTGCGGCCGAGCAGCAAGACAAGCAGTAGAAGGCAAGAGATGGACATGCTGCTATTTTGGATGTTTTGTAGTAGAGTCTTAGAGTCATCCCTGTACTCTCAGGTCCTTGGAGGTGTTTTGACGTTGTTTCACGATATATAATTATTGATGTTCTGTATATCCTGCGGCTAGCCGGATGTGGGCCTTTATGTATGTATAAACCGGTGATGAACGCATGTGTTGGTTAGATAGCTGTCCCTCTAAGTTGTGGATACGTATCAAGGCTTGTATATGCTTATATAACCTGGTTGACGTGCATGATGAGGACCTAAATGTAATAGTTTCTCAGTTTATCAGCTTTCCGCAATCGGTTTTAATTAACCCGTGTTTTTAGTAATCTGTGGTTATGGTGATTTTCACACGTTTTCGCGTAACACCTCGCTGTCTGTGTGATAGTGGGATGTGTTGCCACACATTCCAACCTGTCTAGCGTTAAATGGGACATAATTGGTACCATGTTTGAAAGTTCTAGTTTTCTTTTCGTAAATTTATACAATTTCCCTTATGAGAACAATATCTAAACCCTTTGGCCATTTCAAGGATGTAAAATGTCCAAAAATAGTGGTCCTCAACATCTCCTTGTGCTCGTCCCTGGCAAATTCTAACATCGACAAGAATTTCCGAAATGAACAGCGTGAGCTAAAACCTTTTTTAACACTTGTGGTGCATTCTTCATCGTCATCATAACCAGAGTCAGTCATCCTACATTAAGTGTTATAAGATATGTCACACACTATTTTCCAAGTTCTGTAATATTACATTACTATTGTAAATTTACACATTTTAAGAGCAGTAATACAAATAACACAATCAAGCACTTTTTATTTGTTGCACGTTGCTTTACCAAACACAGTCAGTGGTCGTGCACTTACATATCTTTAACAACACTGCTACAATGTTTGATTGCCATTAATACAGTTGGCAGGGTATGATGTCCATATCAGAAATCACACATATGATCATTTACAAACAATGTTACATATACAGAATAGTGATCTCAATGCATAACATGCGCGTACTGACACATTTGTTAGGACGATTATGTAACACTTCTTAAACATTTCTTATAGAACTCTATCAGCTTGTTTGCATTACATAGTATTCTTGTGTACATCAAATAACATTTTAAATTTGTGCTAGTCTACATTGTATTGCAAACTATCGCTGGTTCTACAAAACACCTTGCATACATGTGCATACTTGTTTTACTAAATCAGTCTTTTAGCATCACTGAAACTCAATTGCAACCCCCCCCCGCACCTGGCTTAGTCCATTACATTACAACATTGCCTGGTACTACGTTACCTACTAACATGCCACACTGTCCCTGTAAACTTACATCTTTTTTTGTAACTTAGCTCTCATGCTTTTTTCGTAGTATCACATAACCTTGCTATGTTTATCGCTACTCATGTAACATTATATATACCAAAATCCACATTATCAATTACTTGTTGCCTCGTTTGCCTTTATTACACTTGCATTCTTAATCTTACTTGCAATCAGGGTGTATTTACTCATCCTAATTGCCCAACCTTGTGGCCAGGTGTGCATATCCAATTTATTATTACTTTTTCCCGTGGTAGCTCATGCCAACATAACTTTTACGCATTCAACCTTCTTATACACATACCCCAACTGAAAATCCCATTACTTAGTAACTCAGCTAATCCACAGAACATTCACATTGGTTCCTTAGTAATCCACATCCATAACGATTCTGCAGTATCTACTGCTACAACTAGCATTGTTGCTACATTACAAGTTCACATTCACTAATATTTTTGTACTACCATATCACCTACCTTTGCTTATTGGATTATATTGCAATGTCACCCTACTTCACCAAATACCTTCTCTTCTCATTGCCAATGCTTGTTGCTCACATGAACACAATACCATTTCACAACTCCCAGTAACCACCATGACACAACATGCTCACACAAACCAACATGTTCTAGCACATCCTGTTAAGAGCAGCATATGAAATACAAAAAATTCTAGCACACCTTCGGCTGACCACCTTGCCTCAATGCATTTTAACACACACCCATATGTTCTTCCGTTAACAACATCCTACTCATGCTATAGCAGTTCACCTTTGTTGCCCCTTCCCTACATTAGCTTTTGTATCCACCCACGAGCAACCTGAAAACATTGTTACACTGTTGTAACACCATACCCTTGTTACCTGGTTGGTAACCCTAACACATCCCTAACCCTTGATCACCACCTTCCACTAAGCCCCTACTTTTTGGGGTTGTCTTCGTAACATAACACCTCAACGATGTGAACTAACACACTTACAACCCCCCCTCCAAACGAACACAATAACATTTCACAACTCCCAGTAACCATAACATGCTCACACAAACCAACATGTTCTCCTGTTAAGAGCAGCATATGAAATACAAAAAAATCTAGCACACCTTTGGCTGACCACCTTGCGACAACACATTTTAACACACACCCATATGTTCTTCCATTAACAACATCCTATTGACGCTATAGCAGTTCACCTTTGTTGCCCCTTCCCTACATTAGCTTTTGTATCCACCCACTAGCAACTTGAAAACATTGTTACACTGTGGTAACACCGTACCCTTGTTACCTGGTTGGTAACCCTAACACATCCCTAACCCTTGATCACCACCTTCTACTAAGGCCCTAATTTTCTGGGTTGTCTTTGTAACATAACACCTCAACGATGTGAACTAACACACTTACAACCCCCCCTAATGAACACAATAACATTTCACAACTCCTAGTAACCATAACATGCTCACACAAACCAACGTGTTCTCCTGTTATGAGCAGCATATGAAATACAAAAAATTCTAGCACACCTTCGGCTGACCACCTTACCACAACGCATTTTAACACACCCATATGTTCTTCCATTAACATCATCCTACTGACGCTATACCAGTTCACCTTTGTTGCCCCTTCCCTGCATTAGCTTTTTTATCCACCCACCAGCAACCTGATAACATTGTTACACTGTGGTAACACTGTACCGTTGTTACCTAGTTTGTGACCCTAACACACCCCTAACCCTTGATCACCACCTTCCACCAAGCCTTTGCTTTTTTGGGTTGTCTTCGTAACATAACACCTCAATGATGTGAACTAACACACTTACCCCCCCCCCCCCCAAAAAAAAACCACAACCCCTGTCACAACGCTTGCACTCATTCTCGCCTCCCAGCCTTTTACCCTTCGGCATGCACCAACTACCCACCGCACCAAGGTCAGCTTGTTAGTTGTCTACACCCTTCTGTTGTCTTCTCCAGTGTCTAACACCTAGTCCCTCTTGCATCACCATCAGGTTAGCAGCATAGCGACAAGGGGTGCGCTATTAGGTCATCCTCTCATTTTGCACCAATGAAGAAGTAGGGAGAAAACAAGCTCACCTTCCGGCGCTGGACAAGTCCTCCTATTAAGGGGGTCGTTTCTGGCCAAACCCTCCTCTTTCCTCAGCCGGCGGACACCTAGCGCCGGTCCGTTCGCCTTTCTGCGTGCACAGCAACACAACGCTGCTCTGCCTGCATCCACTGAAGCCGCCGGTGCTCAGTAGTTCCCTCGGCCACCGCCGCTAGTTGGAGCTCGGGAAGGGGGGCAAAAAGAGGGGAAAAGGTGAGCGGGAATGAGAGAGAGCGGAGAGTTGAATATACTGGCGGTTGGTGGTGGGGGAATTGGGTTGACGGACAGAGAATGTTAGTGAGCGGAATAAATAAGAATGGAAAGAATAGGAGAGGGTGGTGTGCAGCAGTTGACACAGGGGCGTTGACATGACATGTGTTGTCGTGTAGTATGGTCGTCCGGTTTAGGGTCCGGGAACACCTCTATATAGCAACCCTCGTTATTAATTGACATTAGTGCTTCCATTCCAGCTATGTAGAGCAGAATTTTTGTTTGTATTATTGTCTGACATACTGTTGTTCTCAGAAATAATTGTTTATAGATGCTTGTACTCATAGAGGCCCATTCTATAGGTATGATTATGTACCCCAATGATTGACCGTTAATTTTCTGTTCAAAGCCATGAACCCCTGCCTGACTCGTAGAGAAATACATTTCGAATCTGAATTTTGTTAATGGGGATCGGTCTCGGAAGCGGATGTTGATGTGCAAATTAAAATTTGAGTAAATACTGAGTCGAACAAATTTATAAAATCAAAATTCTGATTAAGAACCGATTCCGTACATGTAAATATTCCAACAGAAAATTCTAAATTCACATATGTACAGTTCCGTATCAATCAACCAGTTGTACATAAAGTCCTAAACGTGCCTATTACATAAGATTACAACGAAAACTTCCGGTTCTGAAATTGACTTTTTGTACCAAGGAAGCTGCCGACCGAAAACTGAAAAATTTAGTCTTTTGACACCCCAACTCCATGGCATCTGATGGAGAACCGTAACAAGACATCCTCGACGAGACTCTGCTAGCCTTCTCTGCGTGCCTCTTTCACACTATCCTTTGCATCGCAGCTCATGATTAAAGACTCTAGGGTTATAGAACTTGTGATTTTATTATACGAAAATGATTCAATCACGCCCCCGCCCCTCCGTCAAGCACATCATAGACGGCGGCTGGGGTGGTTTTGTAGGGGTAAAAGTAAATTTCAGATGATGACGTGGCGACCTTTAATTAAATAGGTTAGTAGAAGGTGTGCAAAATTCAAATAAATTTATTTTGTTTATAACTTTTGGACCATGAATAATTTTTTGAAGAAAATAAAAATTATTGGATTTGTTATGAAAAATACATTCCAACAAGATTAATATTGATATATTTTTAACAAAAAAATATAAAAATGATATAAATAGGTTATTCTGGGTGCCAATGAACTATTTTGGACGTCAATTAACAATCTTTGGGTGTCATTAGCTATTTATGGGCGTCGCTATAATTCTAGGTGTCAATGAATCATTTTGAGCACCATTTTAAATTTCTGGGTGTCAATTAACCATTTTGGGAGTCAATTACCTTATTTGGGCGTCATCTTTATACTTTTGGGTGTTAATGAACTATTTTAGGCGTCAATTAATCATTTTTGGGTGTCAATAACCTTTTATGGGAACCATAGCATCCAAAAATGCTTTATTTAGGAGTCATTTTAAACTCAATTAACCATCTTTGGGTGTCATTAGTCATTTATGAGCGTTGTTATAATTCTCGGTGTCAATAAACCATTTTGGGCGCCATTTTAAACTTCTGGGTGTCAATGAACCATTTCGGGCATCAATTACCTTATTTAAACATCATCTTTATACTTTTGGGTATCAATGAACTATTTGGGGGCGCCAATTAATTAATTTTGAGTGTCAATAATCTTTTATGGGCGCCATAGCATCACAAAATGCTTTATTTGAGCGTCATTTTAAACTTCTGGGTGTCAATGAACTATTTTGGGTGTCAATTACCTTATTTGTGCGTCATCTTTATACTTTTGGGTGTCAATGCACCATTTTGGACACCAATTAACCATTTTTGGGTGTCAATAATCATTTATGAGCGCCATAGCATCAAAAAATGGCTAAATAGCGCCAAAAATGGTTAAATAGTTGTTTTGGTTGTCGATACCTTATTTGGGTGTCATCTTTATACTTCTGAGTATCAATGCACCATTTTGAGCGTCAACTAACCATTTTTGGATGTCAATAATCATTTATGGGCGCCATAGTTGGTTGTCAATTATATATATATCATTTTTGTATTTTTTTTATCAAAAATATGTCAATATTAGGCTTGTTAGATTGCATTTTTTGTAACGAAATCAACGATTTTTGTTTCATTAAAAAATTCTTTACGGTTGAAAAGTTATAAGAGAAACAAATTTATTTATCTATTGCATAATTAAAAAAAAACATCCACTCACCATCGTACGATTTGGGAGCTGGTTTGAGGCCGATTTCACCCACGTGTGAAATCAGGCGTGACTGGGCGTGAGCATCTGAGAATCTTTTTTTTTAGTTAAATAGACAAATTTCATTATGGAGGAGCCATACGACATCTACATGAGGAGAAAAATAAACTAAAAGATCACACAAAGATCAAGAACAGATACATACCACCACAAAAACTCATATCAGAATCTGATAAGGACAATGATGTATAGATCTCTTTCTCCTTCGCTGGCTAAGGCAACTTTCTATGAGGAATACCTTCAACCTGAGTATGTATATGTGGTAAAGTACCTGCACTAAATCGGTGTTCCAAAAGAATATTTTTCCCGCACTTGCTGCCATACAAACTCCACAACAAAATTGACCGAGAAAGAAAAATCTATCACGAGAAGAGAAAGCAGCGCTGATTAACAGCGAGATAGACAAAATGAGAGAACAATCTAAACAAAAAGCCAGTAAAAGAGAAAGGGGATAGGAAATTCGTCGCAGCCGGGCTCAATGATAAAGAGGAAGAAGACAACTGCCTCTAAAGACACCACGCCCACACACCTCCTGAAGAAGAGACCCTACTGATGACGAGTAAGAAGAGGCTGATGGGGAGCGGAGCACCGCTTTGCGGCGGCCAAACCCCCTCCCTCCAGCCAGCCGCCTATGGAGGAAGTAACCCTAGCGGCGCTAGGGTGAGAGAGCGGGGAGTTAGTTCCTATAGTATGAGCATTAGAGAATCTTAGTTCTTTATTATAGCAATCTTTTGTTCCTAGTTTCGGTTTCCTGCTACTCTGGCGGGATACTTGACCATTGACCAACTGCAAAGCGCAGACTCAGGGTGCCGATCATCTGGCAAAAACAACCACTCGGAAAGCGTACAACAAATGTACAACGCAGAGGGAGAGCTGTTTGGCGTTGTCATGTGTGAAACCGGAGCCCCAAAGGCCTCCTCCTTCATAGCAGAGCCAGAGATTATAGTCAAGTGGGGCACCAGTAATGAAGGGCCTTTGATACGGATTTTGGATAGGACACTATGCATAATTTTTCAATAGAGTGCAACCTTCTTTGCATTGAGCCAATACGTCAATCCAAAATCAGGGTCAGGGCTGTGCCCTCCCCGGTCAATACGTGGCTACGCCTCTCTAGTTCCCATCGATTGGGGGTTTGTTTTCACACTGCTTTTATATACCCGATTCGGGATAATTGCATGGCATCCTATAACACTGTACGAAGACGTCACGGTCAAACTTGAGACCGTTTCCTACGTCTGGTAGTCGTAGCTGTCGGCCTGGTCCAGCAAGTCTCCAAAAAATAACTGTTTTGTCTAAAGAATAACCGTCTTGTCTCTAATTTCATATAACTCCTAACCTTTACCAAATCCGAAATCTTCCACTATGGGCATGCTTGGTTACCGGGATTTTGACGTATTGGATTGTATTCTGGACTCCAGTTCAGCAAATTTTATGTTTGGTTTGCAGGATTGGAGAAATAAGGCTAATCCCGGGATTTTTAGACATAATAGGAATCCCGTATTTTGGTCTCCATCAAAATTCTCCCGGATGCCAAAATCCATCATGGGCAAGATGGTAGACACGAAAAAAAATAAATTCCACACTTACAAAATCCAGCAAATCAAACATAAAATTTTACTTTGCGGGATTTTGAGAATGCAACATTTCAGTAATGCGGGATGGACAGAATACAAGATTTCAGTAAATCCTGCAAACCAAACGTGCCCTATGGGGGCGTTTGTTTTGCTGGATACGGGTGGATTGGATTGTATTCCAGAACCCGTCCGCTGAAATTTTAGGTTTGTTTTGCTGTATACGGAAAAATCGGGATATCCTGCGGACGGCAGTTGGTAAGTAACAACTGTATTCTGCTCTCTAGTTCGAAAGTGTTGGGCGCCGCCATCCAGCAGGCCCTCCGTGCATTTTTCTTCAGTCTTCGTATACTTGTGCCCAACATCTCCACCACTTGTTTGTTCTAACCAAACATAAATGATCATTCTACAGAATTCTTAGAAGTCTGATTTTTCAAAATTCTGGAGTACATGAATGCAGTAAAAGGTCAAGATCCTGCAAAATCCGTTAATCCAAACGTCCCCTATACCGGTGCCTTCCGTCCACCTAAAGTCCAAATCTTCATCATCCTAATTTAACCTTTCTTCTTCTGCAATTATTCACTTCTTTTATTTTATACATGACAATATGTTAGGCTCTTTTATTAATACGACTTGTCTCATGTGTTTAGAATGCGCCTTAGTTCGAACGTAAGTTGACTTTATCTTACGTGACACATGTCTGACCCAAAGCCTACACTGACTAGTTTGAACACAACCAACATAACCCGGCCCAAACATGATTACAGATTATTTTATTACAAACATTACTAAAAAAAACATAATTCAAAATGTTAGTGAACCTGAATCTTTTCATGACCGGATCCAAACTGGACACAAACCCAGCCGATCAGAACTAAGCCTAAACGATAGCATACTAGATTCAACCCAATTGGAACTGACACAAAATCCGAACATACTCCTCAAACCCCAGAATTTCTGAATTGTATGAGACTAAATTGCAACGGTAACTTGGTAAGGTCTATTTTCAGAAGAGCCTGGTGCTATTTGAGCCTAGTCAGGTCAGCATTTAGTTTTACCTCCATTACTATTACAGAAAATATTTTTCACAACGGGTAAGATACAACAGTTATGTTAGTTGTATTGTAGTTAGCATAAATGTTACAACAAGTCTATTTGTGAGTTGTTTAATATATATATTATACGACACACGTTATATAAATAGGTCAAATTCGTTGTAGTACACGTGATACTGCAATAGGTGTTAAACTATTATGATAGAAAATGATATTACAACATACTCAAACTCGTTGTAAAAGACCATAAATATACAACATGATGTAACACGTTGTAATAGTCATGTATGCTAACTTGTTGTAATAGATCATAATTACGCAACATACTCTAACATGTTGTCTTACTATTTCAAAGTCAGAATTAGAATAAAAACCTGACCCACTGTCATGATTGTTTAAAACAAAGGAAGCCAACTATTGTATAGGAAAAAAATTTGAAATCAACTTTACTGATAATTAGAATGTTAGATGGAATTGATGCATAATAAAAAATACAAATAGACAGTAAAATTATTACTCGTTAAATGAAGGCAAGGCATGGGGTTTTTTTAGGATTAGCAAAAATTAGGAGTTGTCTTAAATGTAGAGTTAAGGCATTTAGGATGTGGGGAAAGTTTTATGAGTATAATACATGCCCATGTATTCGTTCATATCTTGAGGATCAAGGAAAGAAGAAAAAATAATACATAGAGAAAGGTGAGGCATGTCTGTGATTACAATAGGTACATGTCATTTTCCCTTCGTCAGCCAAATGTTCTCTTTCCACCTCGCATGGTTGATCTTGATCCCAGGAGTTGAGTGGATGATTAAATGTCCTACACGTGTTGTCTATAGGTTACATATTTTTTTGGAAAAGAAAAACTATTAATTATTGTGGGAATTGCTACCTAAATCATGCATGTATCTTGACTTTATCGTCTTGTGGATCGTCCTCCTTTGAGTCCACATATTCATTCTTATAATATGTGGTTAACCTAAACTGCAATAATAAAATGTAAGTTAGTGTAATTTTATATTGTGTGCCTACGCGCAAACGAGTGTATGCATGTAAAATAAACAACATATATAGAAGTATAAGATAAAGTAGTTTTATGTAATGAAATGATTGACTTCTCTTATGCTTAATAGGAATATCCATCTCATTTGACGTTCCACTCCTTGTTCCAACATTGGACTCTGTGGATTTTTCCCCAACAACATGTTACATTTTGATTGTTCCAACAATGTCCTTTCATCACCATATCATTTTATTTTATTCTCTCTAATAGTGACAATTTATTATATCCTATGAATGATTATCTCTCTATTATCACCCTTATGTTATTTTGCATTGAGTTCTTGTATCATTTTGACTACCTAAGCAATGCAGATATATCATTATGAGTTGCAAGTATTAAATCAACTGAGGTAATTTTACATAAGCAATAAACTTTTAGTAATCTTTGCGAGTCTTTAGAAACTAAGCATGGTTGAAAGAAATTATACACAATGAACCACATGTAGTTCACTCAAGAGGAAGATGAAATCCATTCAATGCAATACATATGTCCAAACATGAATCAATCTAAAAATTAACATTCAACATCAAAGGTGTTAGTAGTCTCTCAATACTCCATGTGTGGGCTTTTGAGATTAAGCAGGAGTCTTAAATTTTAAGGTTGGTTTGATGTAGGGTCTAGATTGACAATTAGTATTTACCTTCATGAAACCATAATTACCAAATAGATCCTTAATTAAATCCCTTCAATGTCATTTTTTATGCTAATTCCTCTTATTTACATTAGGGTAAGACATATTATAATCAAGAATGTCAGTATTTTCCACATGGATTTATATTCTATTTCATTATTAGAGCCAAAGTTTAGGGGAATAATAGTTTCATGAAGTTATCAGAATTAGAATTTAGAACATAATGACTTATATATATCAAGTAACCCAAGGTACATATGTCATTATATTTCATAGGATGATACAAGGCATTACAAATCCTTATTCTATTAGATGTGGGGTCATAGACTCATAATCTTCAAAAGTATGTCATAAATAAATATCTAATCATCAAAAGATTAATATAAGAGTAGTTATAAGAATTAAGATTAGAAATAGTTAAGGATAATAAAACTTTCTCAAATAGTTAAAGAAAGCTTCACCCTTGCCCGCAAGGGAGTGGCTCACTGGTGATCGGACCGTGAATGCAGGCAGAGGTCTCAGGTTCGAATCCTCATGGGGATGAATAAACTGGGATTTATGTCTGACATGGTTTGTGCCGAAACTAATGGGTTGCACACTTGGTTTACCATACTCCTCCTGTGTCGAGCCTCCACAGGTTAATGAGGGGTCGGGGAGAGGAAGTCTCCTTGATGACTCATTTTTCCCCCTCTCCCAACGACAATGGAATAGAAAAACATGGTGGCATTGGTGGAGAATCCAATCAGATTATCCATCAAACTGGAAGACCACCTTGTTAAATTCATTAAAGAACAATTCCAAGGATAGTGTCTTCCAATATACAAGTAGAAAAGGAAACAAAGCAATGAAAAGATCTATTTTCTCCACCTCCTTATGACTAGGTGTTAAGTATGCGAGAGGTAGAAGTAAGGAATTGATCTCTCATCTATTCTAGATATGTTCTAGAGAAGAAAATAAGCAAATGGAAGATGCTAATGTTGGGTATATAACTAGTATTAAGCCTTACTAACTGACACTTCATACTCCATGTTTAAGATCTCTAGAGCGTGATAAGGAACATAGAGATACTATAGGGATGAGATGTCTACTTCATTATCAAATTCTTACAAAGTCCCGAGGTTGGTTGTAGGCAAGCCTCTCATTATAAAAAAAGGGCAAGAGGCCAATATCTTGAGATGCTCAAACTAACGGAGATCCAATATGGATGAAGATATATGACTTACCCCTTGAACTCTAGGATACTGACATTTTCAATTTGGTTGGTATGTTTATTGGTAAACCTTTGAAGACCGATAGACTTACACAATAATTTAAACGTATTGATTCTTCTAGACTACTCATTCTCATCCCTACTAATTCAAATTTTCCAACTAGCATCTCTCTTACTACTAGTTATGGTGGGGAGGAAAAATTTATTATTGAGTATGAGTGGTATCCTAGTAAATCTTCTGTATGTAGCACATTTGGGTATGAATATTTCAGTTGTGGTAAGAACATTGATTTGACTCCTAAGCAGGTATGGGTACCTAAGAAAACTAATTCTTATGTGAGAAAGGCTCTTGAGGATATATAATATTTTGTTGAAGAACCTGATATGACTCTGATAATGAACACCTTGTTGATTCCATTGAAGATATTACAACTAATGAGGTGGTGGTTTCAATCGATCCTATTGCTAGAGAAGTGAGTTCTTCCTCTATTCTTATCATTGAGCAACTGCTTACACTGGTCAATAGTATGGAAAGATATGTTGTTGAAAATACTAATGATTTTCAAATGAGCTCCAACAAGAAATACAACAAAAATCTACACTCATCTTGAAAATAAATTATCCCACAAACTTTAACACTATACATGTAAGTAAACTGATGCACCATATTTTAGGGCCTCATCTTGTGTATTTTTTTGTATCTCAATCACATCTAAACATAATAAATTGCAAATTAATTCCCTCAATATGCATATTATTATTAAATGCATTTATGGACGTTCTTTGCATGTTTTTCAGGTACTTGGACCATGTCTTGGATGGATGAGAGAGAAGGAAGGAGTTCTAGGATTTCTCCACCCATGGAGGGGTCCAAAGAAGACCCCAAAGCTCCCTCAACCTACCCCCAGTGGACCAGGGTCAAGCTTAAGCAAAAAAGTACATTGATCATGAAGTTCAAAATGCTACTGAAGACCCTAGCACAACCGTGGTGCCAAGGAAAGGTCATGATCACAAATGCCAAAGTTTTAGGGATGATCTACATTTTGTAAAGCTACAACAACACTGCCAAAACGATCATGCTACCCAGCACGATCGTGCTGAGAAGCCCCCAAAATGGCTCTGCCAACCAGCATGTCCGTGCTACCAAGGATGAGAATGGGCATGCTGACTAGAACGACCTCCAATTCACCTCACCCATCACGGCCGTGCTACCCAGCATGACCGTTATATCTCACCCCCACCACGGTTGTACTGCCTAGTACGGGCGTGCTACCAACCTTCATTTCACCACTTTCACTATAACATTTTCCATTTCCCACCATGACCGTTCTCCCCCACCATAACCGTTCCAACCACCAACCACCATGGCCGTTCTGCCCAGAACAACCCTCCTACCACCCAAAATCTACCTTTTTTAGCATTGATTTTTCAACTATACCCCTCCTTACCCTAGTGCTTCCACCACCACCTATATATATGGGTGGCAGACACAATAGTAGGTTAGCTGCCTTAGCACCCTTCTACCTACTCTAGATCATTCATTGCCATCTCCCTTGCATTCAAGACCTCCACCTACCATTTCCACCACATTTCCACCATAGAAACCTAGTTTTCTACCATAATCCCCTTCATTTCCATTCTCTTCACCCACCTTGGAGGGGGAGGTCGTTCTAAAACATCTAGGAGGTGAAGTAGAAGAAACTTCCCCAAGCTCCATGGATTCCTACCCCTTTCTTTTCCTTTCTTTTCTCTTCTGTATGCGCATGTCTAGCTAAGCCCCTAGTGGTGGGTTGTTTGGAGTTAAAATGTTACTTTGATACCCTGTTGGGGGGAATAACTTGTATTGAACATATTTCCATTCTATGGTGTTTGCCTCTTGCTTCTATCTCATTTCCCATTATATTGCATGTGGTTTGTGCTCTTAAACATGGATTGGTTGTTTTATGATGCTTGATGACACTTAGTTTCTAGGGGAAAATGGAATGTATGTGGCCATCTTAGGAATTGCTCTCAGGTCCAAATAGTGGATCCTTAGCTAGCACCCTTTGTTCCCACATACAACTCCCTTCTCCTACAAGTAGGTGTGAGATCTAAGTAGATAGTATAAGTGTGATTAGTGCTATTGCCTAGAGTTTCCTAAAGGCTATATGGAAAGTAACATGAGGTGAAACACCCTCATCTCTACTCCCATTCCTACCCTTGGCTCTCAATTTCCCTAATACCACCTACCCTAGAAACCTAGACTTGTCAAGTCCCATTAGAATTACATCTAGCCCTAGTTTTCCAACTAGTGGTATATGGTATATTCCAATAACACTTACCTTGTTGTTTGGTTTGGTGATCTAGAGTGAGGATATAAAATAAGCTTGTTATGTAACCTCCCCCATCTAATATAAAAGTATCATTCCCAAACGACCCACCTATCCATCTTATTTCTTAAAATCCACCCTTGCCTTCTTAGCTTGTTGATGCTAGTTTGGTTAATTGCCTTTGTTACTTCTTAGCTAATTGCTTAGTTCTTGATAGTTAGGTCTTGATTAAGTAGTTAGGGTTCTTTTGAGCTTTTTTGTGTTAATTTAGCTAATTAGTGATAACCTAGGCTCTCACTTGCTTTAGTTCTTAGCTTGTTTCTTAGTTGATGATTTGCCTTGCTAGTGTAGTGTAACTCCTTACTCTTGCACTTTTGCTTGTCTTTCCTAGTTTTTTAGTCTTAACTTTCTTAGAGTAATGTAGACTTATTGGTAATATAGTTTCTCTCTTACTCTTAATTTGGTTGCAATCATAGTATAATCAACCAAAACTAACTTTTAAACCCTCAAACCCTACACTCTGCTTTAGGAAGATAGATCACATTAGCCTAGCTTTAGTGCTCCCTCTCTCCCTGAGTATTGACCCTTCTCTTACTGCTTGCCTATACTACAACAGACCTCATGCGCTTGCGGGTGTGATTAGTTAAGCCAGTGTGTTGGACTAGGTCCATATATAAATTTTGAGAGATTCATGTATTTTCCCTTAGGGTTGCATCTAGTCACCATCTAGTTATCTAGTGTGTGACCTTGATAAGATCACACCATAAACCATGCAACATATTGATGTACTATAGTTCTATTTTGAAAAATATGTGCAAGTAAACTATAAAGAAAATGTTGTACTACTAACACACATATTGAAATATTTATTAAATCTATATAGATCTAAAATTCCCATAATGTTTTTTGTTGATTGGTTCTACCAACAAAAGATCTCGGGATGTCACTCCTCATCCAAGAGACATCGTTTGTTATTCCATTTTCAAGAAATTGAACTTGTAGACCAGTCAAACAACTCTAAATAAGAGGTAGTTTTTGAAACATCTATTTCGAGAAAACAAGATTAACTAATGCGGAAGCGTTCACTAAGCATCAGATTACCAGAAATCACTAAAAATTTTAAACTTTTTACAAAGAGATCCTTTAAAGGTAAAGCTTTCTATTAAAGCAACATGATAAGTTGTTTACAACTGATCCATCAGTAAAACTCTGTAAGGCAAGATACAAAAGTCTCTAAGGACTGGACCAAAAACTCGAAAGCACTAACTATTACTCCGAGGACCTGAGAGTACAGAGATGACATATAGGACTCTAACACTATCTACACATGACATAGCAGCCAATGCCTCCACCTGAAGCTTCACTGCTGTCCTTGGTACTGCTGATGCTGCCCTTCACCTATTGAAGGATTTCTGCCTCCTCGCCCACGTCCACCTAAAGGTTGAAATATACGGGGTGAGACAATTATAAAAATCGTCCCAGCGAGAGATATAACTCTTTGCCAGAAGCATAATTATTGCAGCATAAGAGAATAAATGTACACAAAGAAGTTATGTATATTTGAGAGTAGTTAAAACAATGTTTAACAAATTAAACTATTCTTTCTACAAAAAGCAATGCAACTATAAATTGATAAAATCACATGTCACTTATCACATCACTAACTCCCTTCAGACTTGGATCATATATCCATTACCTGACATTATTATTTGGGAAAGGATGGCCTGTAGCCATACTCCTTCTCCCAAAGTGTTAGGATTCCAACTCCACAACATATCTGCATAACTTGTACATATGATATCAGACTTAACATTACTTATGTAATACAAGGGTTATTTACATTCATAACCCATTAGTCTGTAGTTAAGCTTTTCATAGGATTATTCCGTAATAGAATTTCACATAGAAACACTTTGGTTTAGGTCATACCTCATATTTTTAATATTGGGATATCAATCCCTAACCATCTTATTAATATGAAATCCGGAATGTGGGAGTTCAAACCCCTGGACTAATCATAGCATTTGTTACCAAGTAACATCTCATTTTATCTGGTTATCTAAATAATATGACCTTTGAAGATCAACAAATTATATTACTCGTGGCTCATTCAACCTATCAAGCTCATATGTTATCACTTACCCGATAACATGACATTTAGTTATACTCTTGAATTATAGGTAACAAGTGTTCTTAATGCAATTAGTCATTATAAATCTTACCTGGATCTGATCACCTCTATATGAAACCTGTCAAGCTTAACTTTTATCAGTTATTCCATATACTGCCACATACTCTAAAGTATGTGATCCAGGAGTTCCCTTTGTAAAACCTGTTTCACTATTATTTAAATTCTGACAATGATGGATCTATGATCAGGGCTCTACATGGTATGATTATACTTGATTATTAGGTACATATCAGTATTCTTTTAGCATCATACATGTTTCCAAACATTCAAGTACTAAACATGGCTATAACAGAAGAATACTAAATGTACAAGTATAACTCATATTAGTTATCAACTGGATATCAATTCTTAATCATCTTATCACTATGATTCAAGAACATGGGTGCTCACACCCTTATATCATCATAACACTTGCTATCAAGTGCCATATCAGCATCAAGTCATCTATTAGCATGACCTTGATTGAAGCAATGTATATACTTTTCACATATCATTACTCTAAAAGCTTATAATTGTTTTCAAGGAATATGACATCATAACTCATACCTGGCTATGATTACCTCATAATATCAACCTGTATGACTTATACAAATAAGGACATGCATATATAACAATGTCAGCACAATACCAAAACTTCTCAATTTCATAATAGGACACCACGACCGTGCCACCTTGCACGGTCGTGCAAAGTAAGACTACCACGGCCATGCTCCCTTGCACGGTCATGCAAGCTAAGGCTACCACGACCGTGCTCCCTTGCACGGTCGTGCTACATAAGATCATTCCATGATTCATATATATATATATATAAATATGTATTCTAATCTTTCATTCTTTTAACTTGATTAGGTCACATCAACCCTTCAATCAAGTACATGCTACTATGGTTAACATAGTGTATCAAGCTATTAATCCTATAAACAATTAAGAATTCTCCCTTTAATTGGTTCTTAATCACTTAGGTATTATTAGGGTTTCAACCTTCACACCTTCATTGATTATCATTACTAATCATTATTGGATCAATAGAACATTCATCATCTTAATTCTCAAGGATTCAATCACATTGGACCTCCACTTCATAAGGTATCCAATTGAATTAGGGTTTCCAATGTTGATTCCTTCAATCTTTGAATTCATGGAACCAATCATCAATTGGACCTATACTCATACCTTAATTGAGTTTAATAGGTCAACCTTCAACTGATTTGTCCCTCACTTGACCCTCAATTGACCATCAATTAGGGTTTAACTCAATTGAATTAGGGATTGGAATCAATAACCCTGCAACATATTTCAATGTGGGACTAATTGATTTGAACCTATTGAACCATCATTACATTGGGACATGACCTGACCCCAAACGGTCTTGAGGTCGTTTGGATGACCTCCAAACGGTCTTGAGACCGTTTGCCCATCATATCATCAAAATCCAAGTCAACCAATTAAGGTTTGGATCATTGGATTGATCACCAAAACAACAATTGATTACATTCCAACTTAGTATCATTGGATCATCAATTGCTTAACCATACTCACCCCTAGACCTCCAAACAGTCTTGGGTGACCTCCAAACGGTCTTGAGACCGTTTGGATGAGTTCCAAACGGTCTTGAGACCGTTTGGATCACCCAACCCTTGGATTCTAGTGAAAAATCATTAGGGTTTGAGCTATTGAGTTGATCGTCAAATCAGCAATTGATTGCCTTGTAATTGTGTACCTTTGGACCTTCAATTGGTCAAATATACTTGACCCCAGACCTCCAAACGGTCTTGAGTGACCTCCAAACGGTCTTGAGACCGTTTGGGTGATCCCCAAACGGTCTTGAGACCGTTTGGGCCAATCAACCCCAAAAAATCAACTCAATTCAATGCAAAACCAACACTTAGTCGATTAGGGTTAACACCATATCTTTTGTCCTTCAAACACTTAACCATATCCAACCCTAGACCTAAAAACGGTCTTGGGTGACCTCCAAACGGTCTTGAGACCATTTGGGTGATCCCCAAACGGTCGTGAGACCGTTTGTGCAAGAAAACCCAAAAAGTCATATCAATCAAGTTGAAAGGCAGCACTTAATCCAATTAGGGTTTACATAATTGATTAGCCTTCAACTCACGATTCCTTTGGAGTTAATCCCTCATAGTTGGAGGGTTATTAACTAACATGATTATGAACAGGAATCCCAAACGGTCAATGCTTGGTCAACGCCCTCAAATGGTCTTGAGACCGTTTGCCCAAAAAGTTCAATTAATCAAATTGGAAAATCAGCACTTAATCCAATTAGGTTTATCCAATTGTTTAGACTTTAACTCATGATTCCTTAGGAGTTAACCTATAAAATTTGGTGGGTTATTAGAACACATCATTAGGAACAGTAATCCCAAACATTCTATGCTTGGTCAACGCACTCAAACGGTTTGAGACCGTTTGCCCAAGAAGTTCAAGTTAAACAGATTGGAAAATCAGCACTTAATTCAATTTGATTTGCCTAATTGATTGGCCTTTAACCTACGATTCCTTTGGAGTTAACACCTCAAATTTGGTGGGTCATTATCCTACATAATGATGAACATAAATCCCAAACGGTCCAAACTTGTTCAACGCCCTCAAACGGTCTTGGAGACCGTTTGCTCCAACTGACCTTGTGAAACCGTTTGCCCCTCAAACAGTTTTGCAAAACCCCCAAACGGTTTTGCAAACCGTTTGGCCAAGGGTGCAAGACCGTTTGCTAAAGTGACATAGGTATTCACGCCCCCCTTATTCTACCTCCAGATCCAGGTCTTTTCCCCATGGTTTTAGATGCAAGAAAGCAAGGAAGGATGGGGGAAAGAAGAACAAGCTACTTTTGCAAGTACAAAGATATGCATAAGAAAGCAAAAAGGTTTATAGTTATAAAACCTGCCTTAAGGTCGTTCCTTGAGCTCCAAGCTTCCAAGCTTCAAGTATTTAATGGTGTCTTGAGCTCCACAGGTCGTCCAAGGGTGTTTCTCCAAGGAAAGGTTGGGAAAAGATGGCTAGAAAGAAGAAACAAGTAAGGAAGACCATAAAACCAACCTTGCACCATGAATTCCTCCATGAATTCGAGCAAGATGATGATCAAAGCTTACCTAGAACTGCTTGGCCGTTCTCCTCTTCTCCAGAGCTCTGTCCTAAGTCGGTCTAAGCAAGGGGATAAGAAAGGAAGTGAAGGAAACGATCCTTGCTAAGTGAGAAAAGGTGTATATATACTTTAGGTGAAATTTCAACATAAGGACAACTTGTTTCTCCATTTCTCCTCTAGGTCCTTCCCTTATTATAAACCACGTTTCTCCCTTCCATACTTAAGCAAAACTCATCTTAAACCCAAGGTCTAAAGGTGAAGAAAGCCAACTTCTTACTAAGTTGCACATATAGAAGGGTTATTAGACTTATAACTTGATCATTTAATTTATAAGGGTTATCATTCTTATTTAATTATTCAATTGAAGTGACCTCTTCATCATTCTTACTCTTAATGATGCCAAGAGTCATAAAAGATACTCTAGAAGGTGTATTTTACAAGTTGCACCCCATGTTTTGGGTAAATTGCACTTTACACCAAAACTAGAGTTTTAAGTACAAGGATTGCTCCACAAGCTGCATCTTGGTGCCCAAGCTTGGAGAATCCATCATACTTTATCATATTCATTCTTATGATGTATCCACACCAAAGGAACATCTTAACATGTGCAATTTGTAAGTTAAGCCCTTTTAATTGGGTAATTTGCACATAGGTCCTTGTATTACAAAACAATATTACAACATTGTTCAAAAGGGACAGAAATGGAAATGTATGTTCCTTAGGAGATTTAATTACATACCAAAAGATAATCACAAGTATCTAATTACATAATTAAGCAAAACATCTAGGGTTAGTTCATAACCCAGGTCAGGGATGTTACAACAACATTGTTTTAAAAGGACAGAAATGAAATTATAGATTCTTCTAAAGCTTAATGACATATCAAGGGGTAATCACAAGCCTCTAATCATATTTTAAGCAAAACATCTAGGGTTAGTTCATAACCCAGGTCAGGGATGTTACAAATTATATCCCCCTAACAAGGATTTCGTCCTCGAAATCTCAGATAAAAGGAAGCATATATTATTTAAGTATCATATCTTGCTAATCAATTAATTTGGAAACATTCACTGAGAAGGTTCACTAAGCAATTTGTCTTGGAGGATTTCACTAAGTAAATTTACTAAGTGTATTGTTTCAAAGGCTTTTACTGAAAGAGTTCGTTAAGTATATTCACTAAGTTTGCTCACTAAGTATTCATTGAGTAAGTTTACTGAGTATATTCACTAAGTATGTTCACTAAGTTTGCTCACTAAGTATTCACTGAGTAAGTTTACTGAGTATATTCACTAAGTATGTTCACTAAGTTTGCTCACTAAGTATTCACTGAGTAAGTTCGCTGAGTATATTCACTAAGTACATTCACTAAGTTTGCTCACTAAGTATTCGTTGAGTAAGTTCACTGAGCATATTCACTAAGTATGTTCACTGAGTATTCACTGAGTATATTCACTAAGTATGTTCACCGAGTATTCACTGAGTATATTCACTGAGTATATTCACTAAGTATGTTCACTGAGTATTCACTGAGTATATTCACTGAGTATGTTCACTAAGTATGTTCATTGAGTATTCACTGAGTATATTCACTGAGTATGTTCACTGAGTATTCACTGAGTATATTCACTGAGTATATTCACTAAGTATGTTCACTGAGTATTCACTGAGTATATTCACTGAGTATATTCACTAAGTATGTTCACTGAGTATTCACTGAGTATATTCACTAAGTCTGTTCACTGAGTATTCACTGAGTATATTCACTGAGTATGTTCACTAAGTATGTTCACTAAGTATTCACTGAGTATATTCACTGAGTATGTTCACTGAGTATTCACTGAGTATATTCACTGAGTATGATCACTAAGTATTCACTGAGGAAGTTCACTAAGTATATTCACTAAGTATGTTTACAAAGTATGTTCACTAAGTATTCACTGAGGAAATTCACTGAGTATGATCACTAAGTATTCACTGAGGAAATTCACTAAGTATATTCACTAAGTATGTTCACAAAGTATGTTCACTAGGTATTCACTAAGATCCTCTCATTTAATTTTTCTTATACTCCTTAGATTGTTTCAAAATAATTACCTGATCAGAGTAATCAAAAGATAACAATCTAAGAGTTTCATACTTGCCTTATCTACAATAACCATATACCTGGCCAGGGTATATAAGTATTGAGATTAGGTAGTATGTATTTTACTTATCATCCTATTCTTTGCTTTTCATATCATTATACACGCAGAATTTATCACTCTAGGTTATTCTTCAGGTATCACATCTATATCTCATCCTTTTAATACACAGTTAAGGGAGATTATAAATTGTTTTAAAGAATATTGAGTAAGTTATGAATTCTTATCTTTCTTGTGTCCTTCTACGACTTAGTCAAGAAATTTAAAAGCAGCTAACTTCCATATTTTTAACACATAGAATCCTAATATGTAATAATAAAACAATACTTATTTCATCTGACCTATATGGGATGTTTGTCCACGTCCTCTATTATTATATTGCCTCCCTTGTGGGCCTTGCAGACTCTGTCCTTGAGGTTGAGTCATTATTGCATTCCTGTCTAGACAATCCCTTGCCAGATGTCCCGGTTGTCTACATAAGTAACAGATCCTGGGTGCAAGGTGTCTATACGATCCAGTTACCGATGCTGAGGCTATGTCGGAGGGTCTTCTTGGAATACTACTATGGTCCCTATTTCCACTTGACACCCATTGTGTCTGGGTAGGGAATTCTGATATTGCCGTTGGTGTAGAAAATCTTGGCTTCTTAAAACTTTCAGGCCTTTGTTCTTGAGGCTGGGTGTACATCTTCTTACTACTTGTCTGTTGTTTCACAGTTTCCGACCTCTCTATCCTTCTTACTGACTCCACAAAGGTGGCAAACCTTTCTCTGTTCTCCAAGGCAGACACAGGAGTGGCTAGTTCAGCATTCAATCCTTTCTCAAAACGCTGAATTCTTTCTTCATCACTAACTGCCATCTATGGACAAAACCGTAGTAACTCCATGAACTTAGCTTCATATTCGCTAACGTTCATCAGTCCTTGTGTGATCTTCTCAAATTGAGAGATCTTCTCATCTAGATACATCTTAGGGAAGTATCTATTGACGAATTCTCGTCGGAAAACCTCCCATCCTATTTCTTCACCTGGTCTCTTATCTTCCTCTATCATCCACCAATTACCAACACTTCCTTTTAGGAGGTATACCGCATGCTTAACCTTTTCAGCTTCAGGAATATCAAGGATCCTGAAAGCCTTTTCCAGCTCTGTCAACCATAGATCAGCATCTGCTGGATCAGATGTACCAGCATAGTCTATGGCTCCCACCCGGCAAAGTCTCTCAAAAGTCTTGCCGGTTCCATAACCTTCCTGATGGGCTGGTGCCCTAGATGCAGATGGTGGCACCCTATATGCTATGTGTGTTATGGCTGCCAGAAACTTATCAAATAAAGCATAAGTAGCTGGATTTTCTATCTCAGTTGGGTCAAACTGGGGCTGTTCAGGTACATGCCCTTCCCTATTCTGGTCTCCTGCACCTCCTCCTGGTGCAGCAGAACTGCCCTCATCGGCATTCTCTTCACGTGCTCCAAACATCTTCAAGTTCTTCTCCTCCTATGTGAGCAGAAGATACTATCAGATAATCTGGAAAACACTTAGAACAGACTCTACAATCTTAGTCCTATGTCTCTGTAGACTCAGCGAACCTAGAGCTCTGATACCACTAATTGAAACGTCTATTTCGAGAAAACAAGATTAACTAATGCGGAAGCGTTCACTAAGCATCGGATTACCAGAAATCACTAAAATTTTTAAACTTTTTACAAAGAGATCCTTTAAAGGTAAAGCTTTCTCATAAAGCAACATGATAAGTTGGTTACAACTGATCCATCAGTAAAACTCTGTAAGGCAAGATACAAAAGTCTCTAAGGACTGGACCAAAAACTCGAAAGCACTAACTATTACTCCGAGGACCTGAGAGTACAGAGATGACATATAGGACTCTAACACTATCTACACATGACATAGCAGCCAATGCCTCCACCTGAAGCTTCACTGCTGTCCTTGGTACTGCTGATGCTGCCCTTCACCTATTGAAGGATTTCTGCCTCCTCGCCCACGTCCACCTAAAGGTTGAAATATACGGGGTGAGACAATTATAAAAATCGTCCCAGCGAGAGATATAACTCTTTGCCAGAAGCATAATTATTGCAGCATAAGAGAATAAATGTACACAAAGAAGTTATGTATATTTGAGAGTAGTTAAAACAATGTTTAACAAATTAAACTATTCTTTCTACAAAAAGCAATGCAACTATAAATTGATAAAATCACATGTCACTTATCACATCACTAACTCCCTTCAGACTTGGATCATATATCCATTGCCTGGCATTATTATTTGGGAAAGGATGGCCTGTAGCCATACTCCTTCTCCCAAAGTGTTAGGATTCCAACTCCACAACATATCTGCATAACTTGTACATATGATATCAGACTTAACATTACTTATGTAATACAAGGGTTATTTACATTCATAACCCATTAGTCTGTAGTTAAGCTTTTCATAGGATTATTCCGTAATAGAATTTCACATAGAAACACTTTGGTTTAGGTCATACCTCATATTTTTAATATTGGGATATCAATCCCTAACCATCTTATTAATATGAAATCCGGAATGTGGGAGTTCAAACCCCTGGACTAATCATAGCATTTGTTACCAAGTAACATCTCATTTTATCTGGTTATCTAAATAATATGACCTTTGAAGATCAACAAATTATATTACTCGTGGCTCATTCAACCTATCAAGCTCATATGTTATCACTTACCCGATAACATGACATTTAGTTATACTCTTGAATTATAGGTAACAAGTGTTCTTAATGCAATTAGTCATTATAAATCTTACCTGGATCTGATCACCTCTATATGAAACCTGTCAAGGTTAACTTTTATCAGTTATTCCATATACTCCCACATACTCTAAAGTATGTGATCCAGGAGTTCCCTTTGTAAAACCTGTTTCACTATTATTTAAATTCTAACAATGATGGATCTATGATCAGGGCTCTACATGGTATGATTATACTTGATTATTAGGTACATATTAGTATTCTTTTAGCATCATACATGTTTCCAAACATTCAAGTACTAAACATGGCTATAACAGAAGAATACTAAATGTACAAGTATAACTCATATCAGTTATCAACTGGATATCAATTCTTAATCATCTTATCACTATGATTCAAGAACATGGGTGCTCACACCCTTATATCATCATAACACTTGCTATCAAGTGCCATATCAGCATCAAGTCATCTATTAGCATGACCTTGATTGAAGCAATGTATATACTTTTCACATATCATTACTCTAAAAGCTTATAATTGTTTTCAAGGAATATGACATCATAACTCATACCTGGCTATGATTACCTCATAATATCAACCTGTATGACTTATACAAATAAGGACATGCATATATAACAATGTCAGCACAATACCAAAACTTCTCAATTTCATAATAGGACACCACGGCCGTGCCACCTTGCACGGTCATGCAAAGTAAGACTACCACGGCCGTGCTCCCTTGCACGGTCATGCAAGCTAAGGCTACCACGGCCGTGCTCCCTTGCACGGTCGTGCTACATAAGATCATTCCATGATTCATATTTATATATATATATAAATATGTATTCTAATCTTTCATTCTTTTAACTTGATTACATCAACCCTTCAATCAAGTACATGCTACTATGGTTAACATAGTGTATCAAGCTATTAATCCTATAAACAATTAATAATTCTCCCATTAATTGGTTCTTAATCACTTAGGTATTATTAGGGTTTCAACCTTCACACCTTCATTGATTATCATTACTAATCATTATTGGATCAATAGAACATTCATCATCTTAATTCTCAAGGATTCAATCACATTGGACCTCCACTTCATAAGGTATCCAATTAAATTAGGGTTTCCAATGTTGATTCCTTCAATCTTTGAATTCATGGAACCAATCATCAATTGGACCTATACTCATACCTTAATTGAGTTTAATAGGTCAACCTTCAACTGATTTGTCCCTCACTTGACCCTCAATTGACCATCAATTAGGGTTTAACTCAATTGAATTAGGGATTGGAATCAATAACCCTTCAACATATTTCAATGTAGGACTAATTGATTTGAACCTATTGAACCATCATTACATTGGGACATGACCTGACCCCAAACGGTCTTGAGGTCGTTTGGATGACCTCCAAACGGTTTTGATACCGTTTGCCCATCATATCATCAAAATCCAAGTCAACCAATTAAGGTTTGGATCATTGGATTGATCACCAAAACAACAATTGATTACATTCCAACTTAGTATCATTGGATCATCAATTGCTTAACCATACTCACCCCTAGACCTCCAAACGGTCTTGGGTGACCTCCAAACGGTCTTGAGACCGTTTGGATGAGTTCCAAACGGTCTTGAGACCGTTTGGCTCACCCAACCCTTGGATTCTAGTGAAAAAGCATTAGGGTTTGAGCTATTGAGTTGATCGTCAAATCAACAATTGATTGCCTTGTAATTGTGTACCTTTGGACCTTCAATTGGTCAACTATACTTGACCCCAGACCTCCAAACGGTCTTGAGTGACCTCCAAACGGTCTTGAGACCGTTTGGGTGATCAGACCGTTTGGGCCAATCAACCCCAAATAATCAACTCAATTCAATGCAAAACCAACACTTAGTCGATTAGGGTTAACACCATATCTTTTGTCCTTCAAACACTTAACCATATCCAACCCTAGACCTCCAAACGGTCTTGAGACCGTTTGGGTGATCCCCAAACGGTCTTGAGACCGTTTGGGCAAGAAAACCCAAAAAGTCATATCAATCAAGTTGAAAGGCAGCACTTAATCCAATTAGGGTTTACATAATTGATTAGCCTTCAACTCACGATTCCTTTGGAGTTAATCCCTCATATTTGGAGGGTTATTAACTAACATGATTATGAACAAGAATCCCAAACGGTCAACGCTTGGTAAACGCCCTCAAACGGTTTTGAGACCGTTTTCCCAAAAAGTTCAATTAATCAAATTGGAAAATCAGCACTTAATCGAATTAGGTTTATCCAATTGTTTAGCCTTTAACTCATGATTCCTTAGGAGTTAACATATAAAATTTGGTGGGTTATTAGAACACATCATTAGGAACAGTAATCCCAAACGGTACACGCTTTGTCAACGCACTCAAACGGTTTGAGACCGTTTTCCCAAGAAGTTCAAGTTAATCAGATTGGAAAATCAGCACTTAATTCAATTTGATTTGCCTAATGAATTGGCCTTTAACCTACGATTCCTTTTGAGTTAACCCCTCAAATTTGGTGGGTCATTAGCCTACATAATTATGAACAGAAATCCCAAACGGTACATGCTTGGTCAACACCCTCAAATGGTCTTGGAGACCGTTTTCTCCAACCAACCTTGTGAAACCGTTTGCCCCTCAAACGGTTTTGCAAAACCCCCAAACGGTTTTGCAAACCGTTTGGCAAAGGGTGCAAGACCGTTTGCTAAAGTGACATAGGTATTCACGCCCCCCTTCTTCTACCTCCAGATCCAGATCTGTTCCCCATGGTTTTAGATGCAAGAAAGCAAGGAAGGATGGGGGAAAGAAGAACAAGCTACTTTTGCAAGTACAAAGATATGCATAAGAAAGCAAAAAGGTTTAGAGTTATAAAACCTGCCTTAAGGTCGTTCCTTGAGCTCCAAGCTTCCAAGCTTCAAGTCTTTAATGGTGTCTTGAGCTCCACAGGTCGTCCAAGGGTGTTTCTCCAAGGAAAGGTTGGGAAAAGATGGCTAGAAAGAAGAAACAAGTAAGGAAGACCATAAAACCAACCTTGCACCATGAATTCCTCCATGAATTCGAGCAAGATGATGATCAAAGCTTACCTAGAACTGCTTGGCCGTTCTCCTCTTCTCCAGAGCTATGTCCTAAGTCGGTCTAAGCAAGGGGATAAGAAAGGAAGTGAAGGAAACGATCCTTGCTAAGTGAGAAAAGGTGTATATATACTTTAGGTGAAATTTCAACATAAGGACAACTTGTTTCTCCATTTCTCCTCTAGGTCCTTCCCTTATTATAAACCACGTTTCTCCCTTCCATAATTAAACAAAACTCATCTTAAACCCAAGTTCTAAAGGTGAATAAAGCCAACTTCTTACTAAGTTGCACATATAGAAGGGTTATTAGACTTATAACTTGATCATTTAATTTATAAGGGTTATCATTCTTATTTAATTATTCAATTGAAGTGACATCTTCATCATTCTTACTCTTAATGATGCCAAGAGTCATAATTATACTCTAGAAGGTGTATTTTACAAGTTGCACCCCATATTTTGGGTAAATTGCACTTTACACCAAAACTAGAGTTTTAAGTACAAGGATTGCTCCACAAGCTGCATCTTGGTGCCCAAGCTTGGAGAATCCATCATACTTTATCATATTCATTCTTATGATGTCTCCACACCAAAGGAACATCTTAACATGTGCAATTTGTAAGTTAACCCCTTTTAATTGGGTAATTTGCACATAGGTCCCTATATTACAAAACAATATTACAACATTGTTCAAAAGGGAAAGAAATGGAAATGTATGTTCCTTAAGAGATTTAATTACATACCAAAAGATAATCACAAGTATCTAATTACATAATTAAGCAAAACATCTAGGGTTAGTTCATAACCCAGGTCAGGGATGTTACAACAACATTGTTTTAAAAGGACATAAATGAAATTATAGATTCTTCTAAAGCTTAATGACATATCAAGGGGTAATCACAAGGCTCTAATCATATTTTAAGCAAAAAATCTAGGGTTAGTTCATAACCCAGGTCAGGGATGTTACAGTTTTGAAAAACTCTGGGAGGATGCTTGAGCATTGTGCACAATCATCATCATTTGAATCCTTCAAATAAAAGCATTGTAATGCCTGATATGCTAGGATAGAGGGCTCCTCTTTTTGTTTTATCCTAGAAGTGTTGATTTGTGTGAGCCCATATTCATCAATTCAAAATTGGTTAGAAGTGATTTCATCGTACAAAGAACATATAAACAACAAAACTTGTATTACTAGACCATAAATCATCTCTATAATATCCTCCTAGTAGCCATAATATGTGACTTGATCATTATTAAGGTTTCTATCTCAGCCATTTGAATAACTTGATGTGTCTGCCGATAAGTACATTCCACTATATTGTGTACTACATATAGCTTCAATATTTTTTGAACTGAAATGATATCCATTGACTAAAAAATCCTCACAAGACATTCCCTCAATAGGAGGGCCCTAGGATATCCATCTCAAATCTCCACTGATTTATGTTGCGTTCCATCTCTTGAAGAAAAAACACATTCTCACTATTTATTTAAATGCCAAGTTAATTTACAACTAGTGTAACATAATTTATTAGATTTTATTTGATACAAATTCACCTACTGCATATATCAAATTCATCTTTATTGAAAAGGGCATAGAAATGGTCTTATTCCAAAGTATGAATGTCAAAATTCCTTGACACTCCACTCTAATTAGATATCCATCAACATCACAGGGAGTGTGGCTGATTTTTGTCTCAAAATTGGGTAAGTACCTAGAATAACTTTTCAAATTTTGTCAAATAACCACTAGAAATAGACCCTATAGGCTTAACTATGTTTCTGACATACTTCTTCTCTTTCTCCAAGTATCTATCTATTGGGTACACCAACCTATACCTAACAAATACATCAATCATGGATTCATAATCTAATTGAATGGAAAAATGCATCATAATGGTGAAGAAATAAGAAGGAAAGATTCTCTCTAGTTGGAAAAGATTGAACAATTTATTGAACCAAGACCTTGAATTCTATAACATTAATAAATCAAATCTTGTTAAAAAATGAACAAAGTTTAGCAATGGAATTGTACACATTTAAGCTTATGCAATGTTGCAAGGCAACTTCTAAAAGTAATTGTATAAGAACATGATATTCATGGATTTTCATCTCAGTAAGTTTTCTATCCTTTTTTCTTACACACCTAGATATATTAGATGAAAAAAATATTAGAAACTTTCAACATGTTTAGCATAGATAAGAACTTCTCTTTCTACCTAGTACTCATTTTGGAAGATATTGGTGGCAAGTTATATCAATCACCTACATCTACAAGCCATAAATCTCTTTGAATGCCCAATTTCTTCATATATTAATGAACTTGCAAGTTGTTTTTACTTTTCTTAGAATCATCCAATAATGTGTTTGAAATGTTCTTGTACACATTCTTATCTATTGATATCATGTCAAAATATGCTTATCTTATTCCAATAATGTGGTAATGATAGAACTTGATCTTCCGATCTCTTGTACTTATTGTTTTTTTTCGTTCCAATATGATATTTTGATATCCTTCAAATTGTCTTGGTATATCTTAATCAGATAGAGACTTAGGTGGTGGGTGCAAATCCTTTTCACCATTAAAAAATTTCTCATCATGTCTATATGGATGATTCATCAAAAGAAAACATCAATGAAAACCATAAAATTGTTTTACCCAAGCTCCAACCATTTTGATGAATTCTCCACATTATAACAAGGGCACCCCAAAACCATTCTCTCATTTGGTGATCCAACTAGACAAGTCACCATATGCTAGAACATTGTTGATTGTCCACAAAATCATTACCCCCATAGTGAATTTCTTTTTTCTATATGCATCATACACTCCAACTCTAGGTTCCCAAAGTAGCTACAAATCCTCGATTATTGGATCCAAGTATACATCAAAGTCATTTCCAACCATATGTAGATCTAGAATTAACTCAGACATCATAATAAATTGTTCCTTGATAAGTGGACGGGTTGGAAGATTGAAAGGTGTCACCAACATAGGACCAATTCTATGTAATGCACTCTTATGTCAAATGCATTGAAACCATCAATAGCTAATGCTAGTCTAACATTGTGCAATTTAACAACAATGTCTGGATGCATGGAATCCATAGACAACCCTTTTATTTGTGTCAGAAGGATGATGAACAAAACCATCCTTGCCTTTTCCCTCAAATGGGAAAATCATATCTCTAACAGTAGAAGAGGACATATACACCCTCTATAATCGATGGATGGAAGGGAAATCACTGATGACCTTAACAACTACTTACTTTCCTTTAGTTTTGTATTTCCTTTGGTTGCGTCTTACAGACCACAAATGTCATACTTCTATTTTGAATCTGCATATTTATAGAAAAGCATGCAATCATTAGTACAATCATCTAGAGTTTCCAGATCTGGTACTAATATTTCACATTGCATTTGCTTCATAGTAAGTCTCTTGGAATACAATTCTCCTATGCAATCTTGAGATAATAGTTGTTACAAATTCTGCAAAAGAGTTTTTTGGCCATCCAAATTCCTCCTTTAGATATACCAAAGGAACCAAATTGGAATCTTAGAATGACTTTTGGAACGTCTATAGAGAGGTTGATCAGCCTCCTTGAGGATCCTATAAAATTATTATGCATCTATATTTGCAAGTTCCTCTATCATTTCATTAGCATTATCATTTGTTCTGTTTCACATACCAAATAGATCCTTCAACATTTGATGAGTTAATTTGGGTGATAGGTGATAACACCAAATTTTGTGATGTTTTTGCCCTTTTTTCTGTTATCAAAACTACCCTTTTCTGCTATTTTCCTCTATTTTATTAGCATTTTCGCAATAATTGGCCAAGCAACGCTCTTATTCCAGTTTTTCCTATCTTTTACAGGGTTTTCCTCGTTTTTGTGCAATAAGGCCGATTCCGGCCCACAATAAGTCTAAGCCCGTCTCGACCTTCCTGACGCCCGATACAACCCAGCCCGACAGGGGCTGGGCGACACAAGAATGATCGGCGGAGAAGGGCGCCTTGCGAAAGGGACGTACCGGCCGACACACCTTCTACCCGACAGGGAGCCAAAGCCGCTCGACTACCCAACTCGTCGAGCGACACGACCACCCATCGGCAGGCGTGCCGCCAGCCACGTGACCGATAGCCAGTGCCTCGCGCCAAGACATACTTGTATCGGCCGTCCACATCCATCGACCGGCGTATAAGGGGGCTACGTGGCGTTTCCAGCACCATAACTCCTTCAACCGCCGGTATAAATAGCAGCTACAGGAAGCCGAAAAGACAAGTCGGAGACGTCAGAGGTTGGATAGGTCGGGACGGCTATCCAGTTCACCGTTCGGACAGTTGGGGACTTGAGCGATCTGCGAGAGAAGTGCGAGAGCAACCGTATCGTGCCCCAGTACTCGTACCGGGCGACACTAGGTGAGCTCTTCCTCATCCCGAGAGGGAGGGGATCGGTTCACCTAGGACTGTACCGGACGACACTGAGGGCCGATATCGGCCGACGTAGATACGCGACACGAGTGCCTGACAACAATGCCCGACTGTAGTATATATGAATCCTTGGCCGACACGATACCGAAACCGATACGCTCTCACCGTCAGTCGTGCCGCTCGAGAGGGTGTGCCGCCCGACATGAGCGTATCGGCCAGGGTCTTCGAACGATATAGTCGTCCGTCAGGCGTGCCATTCGAGAGTTCGTGCCGCCCGACACGGCTGTACCGGGATAGGTCCCTGGACGGTATCGGGCTGGGAGTAGTAGTAGTCTGTCGCCCTTCTACATCAAGAAGGTGACATCTATCTTTAATTATGTTATTTAAATTCTTAGCTTATGCATTGTATTAAGACCCTTATTGCTGATGGAAATAGAAATGCTAAATTGCTATTTGTTTAATGCTTAGTGTCTTATGATTGGGTAACTACTGTGTTGGATATCTGAACTCTAGCTTGCATGTTTTGGATCACGTTTCGCTTAGCTACCAAATCGTCTTTCCCGTCGCAACTACTTCGAGAGTTGGGTTGTGGCTCTAGTGTTCGGTCCGATTCTGGAGTACGAGAGTGCCCAGAACGGAGTTGTTTTAGTATCATTCCACTCTAACTTGAGTCCAGCAACCTCGAGAGGGGTGTTGAAGCTTGGTTAGAGGCACCCGCTCTGAAAAGAGGGGTGCAGGGTGTTACTGCTACCGCTTGTCTTTCTAAAAGTCTTATCCCTTGCATTACGCCTTAAACTGCAGTTTACCTTTCTATTTTCTGTTGCATGAAAATTCCTAAAAACTGCTAAATGACAAAATCTCAATCTTTCTTGTAACTCCAGTTGGAGATAGTTTTCTTTGATTTAATAGTGACATCTGGTTGTTCCCTTCGGGGAACTTCAATATCTCTTTATATCCACCGGAGTGTAGAGTGTCGATTCAGAGTCGTCAACACAACCCACCTTGTCCCTGTGTTCGACCCCGTATGACTACTTCGACCCCGTAAACAAAGTTACGGGGGCCTAGAAGGATTCGGGTTATAAATGTGAAGGCTCGACTACCTCAATACGCCTCCAATTTTAGGATGCGCGATTTAGGCCGGTCAACTTTCTGGCACCGTTGCCGGGGACAAGGCAAATGGCACTGTTGGCGAATCCGAATCCACTAACTACACTCCCATGCCTCAAGCTTAGAAATAGGCTTGACAACACTTCTTTTTCTTTTTCTTTTACTTTAAGCATTATTCTTTACCCCAATTATAATTTTCTGAACATGATTCTTATGCGGATTTCAGGTACTCTGATCTACTGAACACTGAGACTGTCAACCATGCCTCCTCGCGTAGAGCCATCTTCTGGAAACGAAGGCCCAGGAGGGAGGCCAGCTTCGCCTCCACCAGAAGGCAACGACCGGTATAGTGATCATGAGCGGCAAGAAGATCTAGAATCACCAGGGCATGAGGAAGAGCATCATCAGCATAGACGTCGTCGGAGACACAGGAGGAATCATGATAACTGGGAGCGACGCCGAGACGCCAGCAACAGTGACGACTCGGAGGAAGAAGAGAAAACTCTGAGGGAATTGGCTTCTACCAAGGCCAATAGATCGAGGTGCCCCGTTATCATCCCAAGGTTCAATGCTACAAACTTTGAGCTCAAGCCATCTGTGATCCCCATGATTCAAAATAAAAGCTTCAGGGGGAGTTCTAAGAGCGAAAACCCTTACCATCACCTTGATGCTTTCAAAAATATCTGCGACACCATAAAGATGTGAGGGGTTCCCCAAGAGGTCATTTACTGCAAGGGTTTCATCTTCTCTTTGGAGGATAAGGCTCTATCATGGTACCTTGGGCTACCCCACCAAGCGCTGAATGGATGGGGAGAACTGGCTGACGCATTTGTAAACAAGTTCTACCCCACAGAGAAGATGATGAGAAACAAGTTAAAAATCACGTCTTTCACGCAAAAGCCAAATGAAAACCTCCACGACGCCTGGGAACGATATCTGGAATATCAGAGGGACTGCCCTCACCACAATTTCAAGAAGGGTTTCCTGGTCTCCACCTTCTACAATGGGCTAACTCCCGATGAAAGGGTATCGCTGAATGCGGCAGCAGGAAGTGACTTCTTAGGGAAGAAGCCAAGCAAGTCCGAAAAGATCATTAGGAACATGGCTGAGTTGAAGGCCGATGTTGACTATGATAGATCCGATAGAGGACCGGCGAAGAAGGCAGGGGAAGGAATCTCTCTTGAGTCCAAGGCTCTGGAAAACATAACTTCTCAGATTCAAAGGATAGCAACAGATGTGAAACAACTGAAGGATCATGGAGGAAAGGGGAAGAAGCAAGTTGAGAAAGTCATGAAATGTGTTACCTGCGGTGAAGGAGGACATGGGGTAGACAATTGCGTCTACACCAAACCCGGCACCGACAACGACTCCGACTCGGAAGAAGAAAGGATCGAGAATGTATCCTACATGGGCTTCAAAAGACCAGACCACCCTGGATTTAGTTATGGCAACAAAGACGCGGCCGAGAACTCGCATCAGCTAAACACCCTGGCCAGGCCCGTGCAACCTTTCGAAAAGAGGGAGGGATCAGGCCAATACACCAAGATCAGCCAGTTCCAGCCAGCAAAAGGTAATTTCCAAGCACCAGGAAAGTACCAAGGCCCGCCCCGTGAACAGGAGAAAGGGGTGAACCAATCCGAAGTGATCAGCCAGTTGTTCGATTTTGTCAAGAAATAGGACACCGTTAATCACCAGTTAGCGCAAAGTGCGCTGTCCAACTCGGGGGTTTTGAACTCATTGCAGGTCCAGTTGGCAGATATGCAGACACATCAGCACCAAATCGACCAGCAGCTAGCGCAGCTCGCCGAAATTATGAAGAATCCTGTAGGGAAGATCCCGTCTAACACCAAACCAGCTAAAAGATAGATCAAGATGAAGAAGCTGAAAGATGTCTAGCTGTAGACAGGAAATGCAGCGCTCCTCGGGAGGCAGCCCGTGTTTTATTTTCCTAGAATAGGATGTTATTTACTTTCTTGCAAGGCAGACATTACAACCATTATGGACTGTAATAAGGCCCGAGTCAGTACATGCGCACGTGTGCTGACTCTTTTTGTTTTATGGGCCATCGCTGTGTTTTGCAGAGCATTGAGGAGTAATACCATCTGAGGTAGGAGATCCTTCTCTATACCAATGATGTTTTACCCTGCAATGGCCTATTACTTCACGCAGGTTTAGTTTTGGCCTTTTGACTGCCATCTTTTCTACCGTGTCGACCAGCTGGGCGCAGAACCACGTGTATCGGGCAGCCTCGCCCCGGGCGTCGCAAGGGCGGCGGATGACCCTTGGACTGGCCGATGGGACTTCGCATCTCGGGATTAGCGTGACTAAAACGCCCGACGCGTGCCATGTTTTGCACGTTTCACCCCCAGCTGGGTTCTCTATAAATAGCGTGGAGGTTTCTTCATGTCGGGCTATCATTTTCTCCTTTTTGCCACCTGGAACGCATGCTTTGATCCTCCCTTTTGCTCGTGTGTCGGCCATCTTGCCTTCGCCCTAGTATCGGGCGATGCCTTCTGAGAGCAAAGGTATAGCCCGACACGTCTTTCGCCCGACACGCTATCTCTCGCCCGACACAGATTTTTGTATCGTGTAAGGCATATCGGCCAGCTTGTTGTTTTCTTACCGAACGACATGGCTTGTCGCCCGATAGGTTTGAAGACCGACACGTTTATCGGCCGATAAACATGTTGCCCGATGCCAGTATCTGTTACCGAGCCGCTTATCGGGTTTATATGACCTGCAGATTTTCTATCGCCCGACATGCTTTCACGCGTAACGCCGGTCGATAGCGTTTTCCCGATGTTTTGTATCGGGCGTCATGCTTCTCTCTACGATGTCATGTTTTTGCTTCATGTGACCTCGTATCGCCCGATACACCTGTGTCGAGCGTCGAGCCTTATCGCGCGACAACATCGTGTCGTCCGATCGCTTATCGCCCAGTTTTAATAAGTTTTCTTTCTTTTCATCTTTCTTGCCTAACAGATGAATACATCAATTTTAAATAACAGGTATGGATCATATGGAGCAAACCACCTACCGCGCCAGCAAGCACAGCGCGGGGATCAGCAACAACTGTCGGGCAGAAACGGCAACGACAATGGAAAGGAAGATTCTTCTTGATTTGGTAGCTCCAATAGTGAGTCACCTAGCTACGAGTGCGGCAACCAAGGCCTCCGAACAAATTCGAGGCACCCTGGTTCCGCCCTCTTAAGGGAGAGGGCCCACCCTGACTACACACTCCTGGGAACTAAACTAGGGACGGATAATCAGTCCCTTTGTTTTTGTTTACAACGGAGATGTGAAGAAAAGGTGGGCCAGAAGTGAATTTTGAGGGTTACGCTCACACTCAACCGCTACACCGCCGAAGCGAACCCGCTAGACAACCTCCCAATGGCATGCTGCAACTTCGTAGGAGCATTTTGCAGCACATCAGAAAGCTAACCCTCACTGGCTGTGCTTTACCTCACTTTTGCTTTCTTCTCTACTCTGGGACAGAGTAGAAAGTAAGTTTGGGGGGGTATGCCAATGAGGGAGGTATAAAAATTTTATCTCTTCGAGCTTTCTACGATATTCATTCTCTTTTACCTGATGTGCCCTTATAGCTCCCTGTATATCTGATGTACGCATGCATGCCATATAAAAATTTTCAAAAATCTTTCCTTTGCAAATTTCCTGCCCCTATGCATATGTACAAAGTTGCTGTAATAATAATAAAAACCTATTGTGACTTCTTGCAAAGTTTACTTTCTGTATATTTAACGAGTACAAGTTCTGTCATGTCTTTCTGATAATGTTGTCTCAAACAAACAAAAGATTGTGCCTTGCCATCCAAAAATTTTCGAAAAATAATAATCTCACAAACAGCTAAGAGACGTGTATGGAGAAGGAAAAAGATGCCCAAACAGCAGATATCTCTTTTGTTTTCCCTTACCCAGCAAAAATCCCAAAAAGAGAAAGAAGCCTTATGAGCGTGAATAAAAGTATGAGAGTTGTGCCCAATAAGAGAAAAGAAAAAACAAATATATACACACTTGTTTTCGAAAAGTACCCGTCTTTAGGCATGGTAAATCCGGGGCAGTGGTACGTAGGATGTGAAATCACTGCTCTAAAGCCAACTGGCTTGGACTGCAGGGACCACTTGCCCGTTAACGGACCCTTACCTGGATGGACTGATGGGAAACAAGAAGAAAAACCCAAAAAGCCTTAGCCTACCCTATACACAACTTTCTGCCCTTAAAATAAAGCTGTTTGGTGTGGAAGCTAACTTCAGAATCATACACCAAAGTCTCGCTGAAGCTGTGGAGAAGAAAAAATTTACTTAAATAATAAGGCAAGTAGGGCAAGGTCTTTTGCTCGCTTTAAGACAACATTACCTCCAAGACATCGCAATTCTTGTGCTATCCTTTAGCCTTAAAGTTTGGCTGTGCAAGAAGAAGCAACACAAAGTTTAGTTTAAATATTAATTGAGGACAATCAAAAAGCTAAGTTTGGGGGAGTTGATAACACCAAATTTTGTGACGTTTTTGCCCTTTTTCTATTATCAAAACTACCCTTTTTCTGCTATTTTCCTCTATTTTATTAGCATTTTCGCAATAATTGGCCAAGCAACGCTCTTATTCCAGTTTTTCCTATCTTTTACAGGGTTTTCCTCGTTTTTGTGCAATAAGGCCGATTCCGGCCCACAATAAGTCTAAGCCCGTCTCGACCTTCCTGACGCCCGATACAACCCAGCCTGACAGGGGCTGGGCGACACAAAAATGATCGGCGGAGAAGGGCGCCTTGCGAAAGGGACGTACCGGCCGACACACCTTCTACCCGATAGGGAGCCAAAGCCGCTCGACTACCCAACTCGTCGAGCGACACGACCACCCACCGGCAGGCGTGCCGCCAGCCACGTGACCGATAGCCAGTGCCTCGCGCCAAAGACATACCTGTATCAGTCGTCCACATCCATCGACCGGCGTATAAGGGGGCTACGTGGCGTTTCCAGCACCATAACTCCTTCAACCGCCGGTATAAATAGCAGCTACAGGAAGCTGAGAAGACAAGTCGGAGACGTCGGAGGTTGGATAGGTTGGGACGGCTAGCCAGTTCACCGTTCGGACAGTTGGGGACTTGAGCGATCTGCGAGAGAAGTGCGAGAGCAACCGTATCGTGCCCCAGTGCTCGTACCGAGCGACACTAGGTGAGCTCTTCCTCATCCCGAGAGGGAGGGGATCAGTTCACCTAGGACTGTACCGGACGGCACTGAGGGCCGATATCGGACGACGTAGATACGCGACACGAGTGCCTGAAAACAATGCCCGACAGTAGTATATATGAATCCTTGTCCGATACGATACCGAAACTGATACGCTCTCGCCGTCAGTCGTGCCGCTCGAGAGGGTGTGCCGCCCGACATGAGCGTATCGGCCAGGGTCTTCGAACGATATAGTCGTCCGTCAGGCGTGCCGTTCGAGAGTTCGTGCCGCCCGACACGGCTGTACCGGGATAGGTCCCTGGACGGTATCGGGCTGGGAGTAGTAGTAGTCTGTCGCCCTTCTACATCAAGAAGGCGACATCTATATTTAATTCTGTTATTTAAATTCTTAGCTTATGCATTGTATTAAGACCCTTATTGCTGATGGAAATAGAAATGCTAAATTGTTATTTGTTTAATGCTTAGTGCCTTATGATTGGGTAACTACTGTGTTGGATATCTGAACTCTAGCTTGCATGTTTTGGATCGCGTTTCGCTTAGCTACCGAATCATCTTTCCCGTCGCAACTACTTCGAGAGTTGGGTTGTGGCTCTAGTGTTCGGTCCGATTCTGGAGTACGAGAGTGCCCGGAACGGAGTTGTTTTAGTATCATTCCACTCTAACTTGAGTCCAGCAACCTCGAGAGGGGTGTTGAAGCTTGGTTAGAGGCACCCGCTCTGAAAGGAGGGGTGCAGGGTGTTACTGCTACCGCTTGTCTTTCTAAAAGTCTTATCCCTTGCATTACACCTTAAACTGCAGTTTACCTTTCTATTTTCTGTTGCATGAAAATTCCTAAAAACTGCTAAATGACAAAATCTTAATCTTTCTTGTAACTCCAGTTGGAGATAGTTTTCTTTGATTTAATAGTGACATCTGGTTGTTCCCTTCGGGGAACTTCAATATCTCTTTATATCCACCGGAGTGTAGAGTGTCGATTCAGAGTCATCAACACAACCCACCTTGTCCCTGTGTTCGACCCCGTATGACTACTTCGACCCCGTAAACAAAGTTGCGGGGGCCTAGAAGGATTCAGGTTATAAATGCGAAGGCTCGACTACCTCAATACGCCTCCAATTTTAGGACGCGCGATTTAGGCCGGTCAATAGGTATGTTGGTGAAAAAAGTGGTGTGCTCCTACCAATCACGTCTTCATGAAACATCCAAAAATCATTGATATGCACAAAACCTTTTTGTAATACATGTGAGAATACTTCTTCCTCTATTTAAGGTGTCTATATAGACATACCTTTCAAGGTAAAATCCATTTTCCTTGTCTAGTTACTTTTTGGTGGATAAGAGAAATAATTCTTCCTCTAATACATCACTTCACACTTTTTTCCCTATATACATTCATATCCAATCCACTAGAAAATCCATCTCTATGAGGATAAAATGTAATAGGTTATAGATTCATGAAATAAGTAATCTCATTATTTAAGTTTAATCCTAAGTGACGCTATTCAGAATACGATTAAACATATTTCTCAATTTAAGACTTGAGATGTTTCTTCATGATAGGGAATTTGTACATCTATTGTAATTTTATGCTCTACTTGATCAAAAAACAAATTATGCACCTATAGTATGATAGTACCTACATAAAAAAATACTGAAGTTGTAAGGGTGCATAACTTGAAAATATGAATGGTGCTCAATAAGTAGATTCTATAAGTTTTAAGTCTTATTCAAACTAAAACCTAACTAATTGTGGTTGTCTATGATTTATATACCTTAATAGGAAATTTTGCACAATGGTCATCTATTATCATTCATATCAAAAAATGGGTAGATTGCATCGATGAGTGAACTCATTCTATGGCATAATAGAGGGAAAATATGATTAGATATATGAGCATGATAGTCTATTTTTGGAAAATTATGTAAATGATCATACTAATTAGTATAATAGAATTATCTATATGTTTCATAAATTAAAAATTCATGAAGTGAAAAATATCCTTAAAAGACTCATAATACAATCACATAAGTTTCAAAAAGTTAGAATAGTATTAGTTAATAAGCAAGCATCTTGTCTCAGATACATAAATTATATATGAAATATAGAAGAGTCATGAACTAGTAAGAGAGGGATTTATAAATGTACTATGTTGGTGCAACTTATGTCGATCTATAAATAGATTGTTGCCAACAAATCTAACATCCTATTACATGTTCTCCAAATGTCAAATATAATCAAGATATAAAGAAGAAAAGAAAATAAAAAAGGTAATATTGTAGATAACTTAGAACCTCATTATGATGATGGGTCATGACCTAAAGGTATTTAAGGATGTGATTTCTACATGGTGAATCATGGGGAGGGGAATGGTGAGGAAATAACAATTATTATTTGATTAAAATTTTGATAGGGAAATTTGGCTATTTTTTGTCCCCATGGAAAAACATGGTGAATCATATGGAAAGAAGTTTCTTTTAAAACCCCACTAATTATTTAGACACATATACAAAATAACCTTAAAAAAATAGGATTCATACATGTGCATATCATTTTTTATAAAGAAACCCCCTCATTGTTCCATACCCATGTAACAAGCAATATTTTTAAATTTTTTTCCCATACCCATCTCTTTCATCAGGTACATGTTACTAAACAACATATTTTAACAAATTTCCCATCCCCATTACCGTCCCCTTCCCCTTCCCCTTCCCCATCTCCTTTCCCTTGACCAACTAATTTTTCACCAAATGCTAAATACAACAAAAGTGTCTCAAGTGGATGAGGTAAACATTCAAAAAATATATTATTATTGGTACAAAAAAAGTGTGCATGGCCTCTTAACAACAAGATTCAAGTTTTCCAACTTCTATCTAACATTGATCTTTAATTCTTTACCATGAAAAATAGCCCATAGTTGGTGTCGCCATTGGTTGGTTACTACACAAGAGTAGGTGGATTACATGTTTGGAAATAGATTGTGAGTCTTGACAGAGAACAACCTATCATTGAGAGAGCGGGTATTAGCATATTGAGAGAGAGAGAAAGATAGCAAAGAATAATCTTCATTCTTCTTTCACATTGTGGCCAACTGGGACTATAGGAGAAAAGGACCATGGAGACTAAGACTGTCGCACACAAAGGCAGCAATTCTTGAAGATTAAGACAACATGACACCAGGACTCACAAGAAATGGGGAGTCACAATGCACAACATGATTTCTTTGGGGTGGTTGAATCAGGGACTGAATGCATCCTTATTTATTCACCTAGCTGGTGTACTGTGTGGGCTTTGAAGGTAACCTAGAGGGAATCCTATTAATCTTTTTGTGAGGAACTATTATAATTTGTAATTCATTTATGAAGGAAAGGATGTCACAAGGAACTTGGTATTCTGTTAAGGACACAATTGAGGGATAAACCTTGGTTGTTAAGGTTTAATGCTAAATAGTAGATGTTTATTTTAAAGTCCCATCATCCCTCACAACTTTCCTTTACTAAATCCTTATTTTTTGTAGTGATCATGTGTCTTTTTTCCCATAATTCATATCAAAATACTCATGAGTTTTTTTTGCATGTTTTATAGGTACTTGACCACTACTTTGTGAATAGTAAAGAAGGAGATTGATCCTAAAGCTTCACTAAGATTGAAGAAGTCCAAAGTGATGATAGGTTCACCCCCAACCTACCCCAATTTATCAAGGATTGAGTTTAAGCAAAAATCTCCATGAATGACCAAGTGAAAAACTCAAATGTAAGCAAAAATCCCTAAAGCAGTTGTTGTGGCAGATATCGATTGTGCTAGACAAGATTTCATGAAAGGGTTTTAGAAGGAAAACAACCCTCATAATGGGTATTTTATTAGAAAAATGATTTTTGAGAGTGATATAAAAATGGTCATTCCACTAACCACAGTTGTGTCGATGATATCTACAAATACCCCTCCTATTTTAACCCCCCACCATAGTCATTCTTCACTAGAATAGTTGTTCTTCCACCAATGGCTAGATCATTCCATCCACCACACCCATCCTTATATCAACCATAAAAGCCATCCTACCTAGAACATCTGTGCTACGTGCACCTCATCATGACCTTTCTGACAAGAACAACAATACTACCTACCCTCATGTCCATTGTAGAACTTGACATTTACCCCATTTTCGACATGATTGTTCTCGATCACCAGGACCGTTCCACCATCTCTTCACCATGATGTGGTAGGTTAGAATTGTCATTCTACCTCAGAATTCTAGTGCTTCCCAACAACACTTTTACCACTTTACTTCATAATTCCTCCTAACAAGTACCTAATCAAACTTGTAGAGTCTATCCAATTGTTGTTCCCATGAACAAATATCAAGTGGGTGAGACACGAGAAGTAGATCATGCTCATAGTCATGTTGAAATTGAACAAGTTTAACATTCTCATTTTAAAAAACAACTTGAGGAGCATGTACAACATGCAAAACCTAATGTTGATTTAATAAGATCTACAAGAACAAGGAGGTCATCCATCCCATCTAACTATGTTGTATACCTTAAAGAGACAAATGTAGACTTCAAGAATATTGATACATTATATTGCAAGTGATTCAACCCAATATTGGGTATATATCATTTGTATTTCATCTCGTAATTTATATCAACATACTCATGATGCATGTCATTTTTCAATAAATCCCATTATATTCTAAATACACTTGTGGATGATTTTTTGCATGCTATATAAGTTCTTGACCACTAAATTATGGAAGGTAAAGAATGAGATTGATCCTAGGGATTCCCCAAGATTGTAGGAATCCAAACTATTTACGAGTTAACCCCCAACCACCCCAAGTATTCAATGATTGAGATTAAGCAAATAGTTTCATGAATGACCAAGTGAAGAACTCAAGTTCAAGAAAAAGTCCCCAAAAACAACTAATCCAGCTGAGAACTTTCATGCAACACAAATCATAACATAGGGTTTTAGGAAAAAGTACAACCATCATAATGTGTGTTTGTCTGGGAAAATGACTGTTGTGTGTCATAGTCAAAACAATTGTTCCACTCACCACAGCCGTGCAGTATACCCCTCCTATTATAAAAATACCCCCACCATTACAATCATTCATCACTAGAACAATTGTTCTAATACCCATGCCCATGACTTTTCCACCCACCACCATCATCCCACTCTCAACCATCAAGGTTTTTTTTACCCAGAACATGCTTTCTACCTCCACTTCACCATGACAATTCTGACTAGAACAATTTTTCTACCTACCCTCATTTCCATCATACAACTTGGAATTTACCCCATTTTCAACATGTTTGTTCTCGCTCACTGAGACTATCCCATTATCCATCCACCACAAATGAGTCATGGTAGAATGGTCATTCTACGTAAGAAGCCTAGTGTTTCCCAACACCACTTCTACCACTTCAACCCCCACCCACTTATACTAGCTACCCTTCCTAGGATATTATATAAACCTTAGTGGAAGTTGGGATGAGGGGGAGATATCATTTAACCTCCACCCCACCCATCATCAACCTACTTGTCTCCTACCTAATCCCTCACTTGCCACTCTATCTTACACCCCAAAACCTAGGTTTCTAGAGTTTTGTTATTCTCTGCCACATTACCGTTCTAGCTTTCCACCCTTTAAGGAGTGGGGAGACTGAGCTTGACACAAATAGAGGTGAAGTAGGAGGATTTTCATGAACCTACATGGTTATATATTCTCCTTCTCCTTCTTATTTCGTACTTCCTTTGATCATATGTAACTAAGATCTCTTATATGGGAGAATTTATGGGACTTTGATACCATTTAATGAGGAATGTTCATGTAAATGTTCTATGTTATTTATTAGTTACATTTTATACTTGGTATCTCTCCCTACCACTTTCGTTGATTCTTTGATAAATGAACAACCTAAGGTTTATAGAAAAGAGGGCTTTTTTGGGACTCTGAGGGGAAAACTCCCAAGTTCCCTAACGGAACCTTGGTTAGTTTTTATCTCTTCCCTAATACCCCTCTATTCCACTAACTCTTGGTGTGAGATCTAAGTGACTAAGTATGGATCTTCCCTCTCATAATAAGGATCATCCCTATAGATTGGGTAGGAGATAATAGGGTTTGAAACAACCTCCTCCTATCTCATATACCACCATTTTCCACCGCGTGGATGAGGAGAACTATCCTCAAAAATCAACATTAGAGTTGACCTAGTCCTAGGATTACCTATCGCCAAGTCAATTGAGACTCACAAGGTTGGATAGGGTGTGATAGGGACCAATTATATAATTCATCCTCTATGCCACCCATGGATAACTAGTAGGTAGGATTCCTAATCTCATTTCCCTATATTTGTTTGGTTTTGTGGCATGAATATAAACCCTATTCACATGGATGATTATCCCATAACCCACAAACAACTCTCTCCTATAATCATTGACTACAACCTTAATTTCATAGTTTTTGCTCTGTAGCTTTATTTGTAGCTCATTAGGCTTAAGTGCTTAATTAGTGGTGAACATTTCTTATTAGATTTATTTGTTGTAGATTTTAGTTGCTTGAGTTGAGTTTTGTTTGTTTGATTATCTAGTTAGTTGTAAATGCCTTGTTTTGTTAATTGATCTTGTTTAATAGAAAGTTATTGTTGCTCTTGCTAGTTTAGTGCTAATTGTATCTGGCTTTCTACTTAGACTTGATTGTTATGATTAACTTAATTTTCACACAAACCTCACTTAATTGCATGAACCCCCTTAGTTTAACCAAAACCCAACTTGAAGCCATAAAAAGTCTAATAGTCTGCATGAGGACTCTAGTTAAGAAAACTTAGCTCTAGAAGCCCCCACCATCTTTATGAATTTGACCTATACTTGTCACCTCTATAATACATTCCGATCTTGTGTGCTTGCATAATATGTATTCAGAGTGTGTCGAATTAGGTTACTGGAAGCCCAAATGCTTGGTGAAATCAAATGGTTTGGTGATATGAATGAATAATTCTATTCCATGGATAAAAATAAAGTTTGCTAGCTTGAAGATGCCAAAGAGTATTAAACCTATTAGTTCAAAATGGGTCTTAATGACCAAAAGAAACTCAAAAGGTGAAACTGAATGACACAATGATAGACTAGCTGCAAAGGATTTCACACAAGAAGGAAGGCTTATATTACAAATGCACATTTCTTCAGTCTCATCAAAGGACTCTCATAGAGTGATCGAGGTCTTAGTGACTCCTTTGATCTTGAGCTATATCAAAGGAATGTAACTTTTTTTTATCTTTGGATATGGATTTATCTGAAGAAGTGTATATGGAATGACCAGAAGGTTTCATTGATGACACTAGAGGTCATATGGTTAGCAAAATTAGAGAAATTAATTTATGGACATAAACAAGAATCTTGACAACCGTGCATAACATTTAACACCATCATATCAAAAGTTTGAGCCTAAGCCTAACAGTGCATAACATTTAACACAGTCTATATTATTAAATCTTTATGTAGATGACATTCTTGTCACATTTAATAGCTTCGGTGTATTACATAAGATTAAACTATTTCTTTCTTCTAACTTTGAGATGAAAAACATAGGTTAAGTTGTGTGTATAAACTCGGGTGGGTGCATGCATGGAGCTGGCGAAGCTGACAGAAACCATATATATATATATATATATATATATATATATATATATATATATATATATATATATATATATATATATATATATATATATATAGTCAGGCTAGAATACACTCGAGTGTACAGATCACGCCGTACACCCCAATGGTGTTTGCCTATCTAGACCATGTTTTTCCAAAATCTAATCCATTGATATTCATGGTTACAATAATAATATGTCACACACATAATTTGAGCTCATTTGGATGAGTGTAAGTCACTCATCTTAGGACAACAAAATCGACGTACAAAACTAATTTGAAATACATGATTTTCACCTCCTTTAAATGCACGACCTATAAGTGTCCAAATGAGCTAAAATTTATTATATGGTATGTTCTTATGATAATTAAGAAGATCAACGGTTTAGATTTTTTAAAAATTTATTGCATCTTAAAAAATGACTGAGGTGTACGGTGCCTCCGGTACACTCGAGTGTACACTAGCCTCACACTCTCTCTCTCTCTCTCTCTCTCTCTCTCTATATATATATATATATATATATATATATATATATATATATATATATATATGGGGATGATCTAGTGCGGACCAATCTTTTTCGATCGTGAAGCAGTAATAGTCACAAGCAGTTACGTAGTCAATTAGGGACGTGTGCGCCCCACTTCCTATTCTTCAACACGAGATACCAAACCAATCTTTTTCGGAGAGCGACACAGTAATACACCGGCAACTACGTAGTCAGTCAATCGGAATAGCATTGAGATTTCTAAGTTTCTTCCACGATGTTCCCACTTCCACGCGTTCGTAGAAAGCTTCCTGGTTTTCTTTTAGTAACTCGCTTGCAAGTCCTCGTGTGGTTTCACATTTATCTCCATGTTCATATAGCTATTATCTTTTATTTCAACCACATCCATGCTATCGCTTACTTCCCTTTAAACTTCAATCAAAAGTCAATCATCAATTGAAAGAATATCATATAGCAGACACATGCGTAGGAGAGGGAGTCACCAGCAACATATTCATCTTAAAATGATAATGACATTATTTATTTTTATGCTAGCATTAAAGCTGGGCACATCTTTTGTTCCTGCATCCTCTCGGTCACATCACATGAACGACGGAAATGTTGATGATACTGGTTCTCATGCATGCTTGAGAGAATTTTAGTTGAAGTAGCTATAGTACATTATGGATGTCTGAAACTGAAAGTTGATGTCACTGTAGTAGGTTGTAGCACTCTATAGTTATAATATAAAGAAGATAATCATAGGACGTGGATTCCTTTCTTTTCTTAGATTTATCATCGCCCACTAAAATTATTACAAATTATAACTAATCCGATGATCAGTGGAATTATAACAAGTTTTATCTAATCATATTGATCATCGAGTAACCAAAGGTATACTGCATACATGGAGTATCTAGTGTGAGGGTGCCCGTATAGTGGATGCAAATGAGAATGCACATGCTGCTCGTTGACGAGCATGCCTTATACTCTATGGAGTTGTGGAGCACATCATCTTGTACTACAGAAACTTCTGGGAACATTGTATGGAGTTGATTAAAATCTTTAACATGGTGATCTAGTTGATCACTCCGATTTTAACAGCTTATTTCTGTACCTTGTTGGCATACACTCAGCTTTCAGTGCCACAAAGTTGTGGACAAACAAACCCAGCTAGGCATGTACAAGATTGAAATGTCTTGGCATTCTAATTGACCGACATGAATATTGTCATTGAGCAGGACGCTGGGTGGGTGTAGTGGGTGTGGAAGGGTGAGGTTTTGGTACATATGAAAGTGGCATTGGCCCTCCATGCTTTCATCTGTATGTCTAGCAACTCTCCAGGTGTGTGCGTCGGCACCAAAGCAGGCAGGAGTTGTGCTTGTTCTGCAAAAATTCAGTAGCATGTTGTTTCATTGTGCAAAAATTCGGTAACATGCTCACCTGCTCATCATCATCGGATTAAGCTTAGTGTTTCAATGGTAGTCACTGATGGGTGAACCTTTGAACAAATTCATCTAGGAAAACCAATCCTCTTGTTCATCTTATGCATCCCCTTATGACTGTAGAATACTACGGAGACCTTTCAGAATTATATATGGCTCGTCCCACATCATCCGCTAACTGAACTAAATACCATTTTTCGTGCCTGCACAACATGCTCCACATCCGGTAAATCCACACATCTAACCAATGTGTGCTTCTGGTTACCGCCATATTTTGAAGTAACAAAGCAAACACGATTGTGGTCACTAATTCACGACTGTGTCTTTGTCATCTCAACTCATAAGACTATCTGCAAATTTACTGGATTGAGTGGAGAAACCGGTTTCGATCTCATGCAGATGCAAAGAGTTCAACAACCAAACAACTAGCGTCACTATTAGGACACCCAAGGACACGATAACTGAGGTAGAGCTTACGGCTTCTATCAACAATGGTGGTGTATCTATGCAACTTATTGATACGATTTTGTGGCACTTGGTGGATATAGTGCCAGTCAACTCTTTGCAAACTAGAGTGAACAAGAAGCAGACTATTTTTGAAGCAGGAGTAAGAAATATGAAGATAATAGAGAACGTGTGTGAAAGCACACTAGATCATCCCTCGTACATATATATACACACACACACAAACATATATATATATATATATATATATATATATATATATATATATATAGATACATATATATATATACACACACAAATATATATATATATATATATATATATATATATATATATATATATGGCTAAATATTTGTTACCCGCGCGGGTAACATACACTCGCTACCCGGCACTATTCTATTCCGCCTCCGTCCCCTGCGCGACCGCCTCTTCCGACGATTCCAACCCCCTCTTCCGCCAATTCCATCCCTCTCTTCCGACCAAAGACGAAATATCCGGCGATTCCAACCCCCTCTTCCGACGATTCCAACCCCCTCTTCCGCCGATTCCATCCCTCTCTTCCGGCGGCTTTTCCATCTCCAGTGAATCCGCTGTTAGACGGGCCCATATCGTCCATCTGCCGCAGCGGCACTATTCTATTGTCCGCCTCCTTCCCCTGTGCGCGACCAAAGACGGAAGATCCTGCAAATCTCCGGCGATTCTTCTCTGATCTCCTCCGCCGCTGGTAAGCATCCGCCGTTAGACGGGCTCATACCATCCATCTGCCGCAGAGTATTTGGGTCTTTATTCGTTGATCCGGATTCTCCCTCTTATCCGCCCCTTTTTGATCCAGGAGCTCCAATTGACAGTGCGACAAGTGCCCCGATCTGAAAGCGGCGCCCGACCTAGAAGAATAGCGACATTGTTCATTTATCCGTTAACTGCAAGAAGGGGCGGGTTTTCCAGTTCTCAGTTTTCATAGAGGAGGACGACGAACGTGTTTCCGAACTCATCTGAGTCCTATTTGGCTGTCGTCCGAATATCAGGTGAACATATTGATAATCATCAGTTGAAATCGTTGCTATTCAAGTGTGTCTGTCCAACTTCGAAATTTGATTTGTAATGTGTATATTGATTTTCTAAGAGAATGCTGATTTGTAATGTGAATACTGATTTTTCTATTCAAGTGTCTTTACAACCTTGATATCTGTTTTATTCTGATTTGTACTTTAGAATACTAATCTATCTATACTGATTGACTTATAGTAGAAAATCCAAAAGAATGTGTATTCATCGCTCTGACTATTGTATGCCCAATGTGTTTTCTTCTCTCTGACTTTTGTATTCACAATGTGTATACATTTCTCTGACCTTTGTGTTTAAAGTAAACCCAATTTTGTGTTTGCATTTTCCATTTTTGAAGCAGTTACTCATTTGGTATGCTGGGTTACTCTTCTGACTGACAGAGTTACTGTTTTGTTACTGATAGACGTTGTTATGATACAAATCTTCCTTCAGTTACTCATTTGTTATGATGAGTTACTCTTCGGCCTGATAGAGTTACTCTCTGCTGTTTCAGATTTACTCCTCTGTATTGCTGAGTTACTGATAGACGTTGCAATGGATCCCAGCCTTGATACAGATGCTGCCAATTCAAATGTTGGCCCTGATAATGATAATGCTAATTCTTATGCATCTGTTGGTGCTTCCACTCTGCCGCCAGATACAGTTCCTAAAATTGGTCTCCATTTTGGAAGTTTAGATGAAGCTATTTCATTCTATTCTAGCTATGCTGGCATGAATGGTTTTAATATTAGGAAAGATGACAACAGGTATGAACGGGGAACTAAGATTCTTGTTGCCAAAGATCTGGTTTGTGACAAGCAGGGTACAATGGGCCGTTCTAAGACGTCAAGAGGGCTGCTGAGCCCCGTTTGTGATGAAGTGGGTAAGTTACAGGAAAATCTGTCTAAGAAGCACAAGCGATCTGTGAAGAGGTGTGGTTTTGGAGCCATGATCCGATTCACACTAGACAAGTCCTCATCTACGTGGGTTGTGACTGCCTTTGTTGAGGAACACAACCACGATCTTGTTGATGATGACATCTCCGTTACTTGAAGTGTAACTCATCTCTTAATGAAACTCAAAAAGATATGCTTTCTTCCATGAGCCAAGCTAACATACCTGTATCGAGACAAATTGCATTGATGGCATCGGAGTCTGGTGGTTATGAAAATCTGACATTTACTAGCAGACAAGCTCATGGACACATCAGTAGCAAGAGGAAAGAGGCAGCTAAATACGACGTCGACATGGTCTTGGATCGGTTTGCCAAGTTTAAGGTACGCGATCAGAAATTCTTCTATACATACCAAAACGATCCTGATTGTTGCTTGACTCATCTGTTTTGGGCTGATCCTGTTTCCGTTGAAGATTGTGGGTTGTTTGGTGATGCGATAGTTTTTGACACCACCTACCGCACCAACAAGTATTCAATGGTTTTTGGAATGTTTGGTGGTGTTGATCACCATCATAAGACGGTCTTGTTTGCTTCAGCTCTTATGATTGATGAGAAGTACGAGTCATTTGTATGGGTTTTCAAGCAGTATCTACTTTGTTTTGGCAAAGAGCCAGTGTCCATCATAACCGATCAAGACCCGGCTATGAATGCTGCTATCCTTACTGTTTTTCCGAACTGCAAGCATCAGTTCTGCAGCTGGCACATTCTACAAAAGCTTCCCTCTAAGCTTGGTGGTGTTCCTAACAAGGAGCAGATCATAAGCTCCTTGAATGATTGCGTGTGGAATGTGGATGATGTTGGCACCTTTGAAGAGAAGTGGCATTCTGTTGTTGAGGTTTATGGTCTGTCATCTATTAATTGGTTGTCTGACATGTATGCTATGCGTTCGGATTGGGTCCCGTGCTATATGCAGTCTTCCTTCTTCGCAGGCATGAGGACAATGCAAAGGAGCGAGAGCTTGAATGCGTTCATTAGAAGCCATGTGAACAGTAAGAAGACTTTATTTGAACTTGTATGCTCATTGGAGACTGCTTACTCTCATGTACGGGAGATTGAAAATTTCAAAGACTTTGAAGACGAGTATAGTAATCTCCCTTTGTCATCACTTTGGCCTCTGGAGGAGCAGATGAGAGGTATATACACAAAGTCAATTTTTAAGATCTTTCAGAGTGAGGTTCATCAAAGCATGATATATAATGTAAAGGAATCTTCAGAAGGTGTGTTTGAAGTGTATCGCGTTGGTGGCCTTGGATCTGCCCGCATTTTGAAGAAGAATCCATTGAGTGAGATTGTTTATTGCAACTGTTACATGTTGGAATTCAAAGGTATACCTTGCAGGCACATCCTGTCCTATTTGAAGAGTCGTGACTTTTGCACTCTTCCCGAGCCATACATATATAAGAGGTGGACCAAAGGCTACAGAGAACATCCTTTGATATTTGGCAAAGCTGCAGTTAGTCATCTATCCACTGGGAGGACTCTTAAGCTTGTCTCTGCCTGCAATTCTATTGTGAACATAGCGTGTAGGAACAACGCTGTAGATATGTGCCATGAAAAACTGCTTGCATTGCAAAAGGAGCTGTTAGATTTGGATGTCACTGATAGTTGTGCAGATGCAGGTGCTGGTGTAACTTCTTCAAATACAGCTTCTTCTTCAGCTGTCAAGGTTAATATCCCCAATGTTTGTAAAACTAAGGGGAGACCCAAATCCACAGATTTGAGGTTTAAATCTGGAGTTGAGATTGCACAGTCTAAAAGAGAGAGGCAGTGCAAGAATTGTTTAGAGTTTGGTGTTAACCATGACAGCAGGAATTGTCCTAAGAAGTAGTGCATTATATGATTGGGATTTGCTGCAACTATGTATACTGCTCGTGTTCTGGTGATCTTGCTGTTGCTATTGATGTATTTGTGGTTCTATCTTTTTTATTGGAGTTTGTAGTGTGTTTGTGAGGCATGTTCAAATATGTAATGGGGTTGTTCTTTTTGTGTAGTTTTATGAAAGTGAGTTTGTAACTTTCTAAGTACTTCACTTGTGTTTGTAATATATCTTTATGTTACCTTGTGCTCCAGCAATTGTATGTATACTTTGAATATGTTATAAAGAATGTTTTCTGATCAATTGTTATTCTTTTTGAATATTATGTGTTTGTCTTTGTGTACAATGGATACTATTACTGTTGTCACAGTTACTCTTATTGCTGTCATAGTTACTCGCAGTGGGTTGTCAGTTACTCTTATTGCTGTTAGAGTTACTCGCAGGGTTGTCCCAGTTACTCGCAGTGTTTTTCCATTTACTCACATGCTATTTTTTTCACAGTTACTCTAACTGCTCACAGTTACTCTATCTGCTATTTCAGTTACTCGTAGTGCTCGTTCAGTTACTCGCATTGTTTTCATAGTTACTCGTAGTGTGTCACAGTTACTCGCAGTGTTGGTGCAGTTACTCGTAGTCCTTTTCCAGTTACTCGCAGCCTTTTCCAGTTACTCGCAGCCTTTTCCAGTTACTCGCAGTGGTTTTCCAGTTACTCGCAGGGTTTTTCAGTTACTCGCAGTGTTTTTCCAGTTACTCGCAGTGGTTTTCCAGTTACTCGCAGGGTTTTACAGTTACTCGCAGGGTTTTCCAGTTACTCGCAGTGTTTTTTCAGTTACTCCCGTGCTTTTTTCAGTTACTCGCAGGGTTTTTCAGTTACTCCCGTGCTTTTTTCAGTTACTCGCAGTGGTTTTCCAGTTACTCTCGTGCTTTTTTCAGTTACTCGCAGTGGTTTTCCAGTTACTCCCGTGCTTTTTTCAGTTACTCGCAGTGGTTTTTCAGTTACTCCCGTGCTTTTTTCAGTTACTCGCAGGGTTTTTCAGTTACTCCCGTGCCTTTTCCAGTTACTCGCAGTGGTTTTCCAGTTACTCGCAGGGTTTTCCAGTTACTCGCAGTGTTTTTTCAGTTACTCGCAGGGTTTTTCAGTTACTCCCGTGCTTTTTTCAGTTACTCGCAGTGGTTTTCCAGTTACTCCCGTGCTTTGGTTCAACAACATTCGAAAAGGTTTCTTCAGTTACTCGCGTGCTTTCTTCAGGTACTCGCAGGGGTCTTCAGTTACTCGCAGTGTTCTTCAGTTACTCGTAGGGGTTCCTCAGTTACTCACAGGGGTTCTCCAGTTACTCGCATGGGTTGTTAAGTAATAGTAGGAGAAAAATGAGTACAGGAGTCTGTTGTACAAAAAGTAACTCTAGAAGAGAGAGCACAGAGCTATAAATAATTGCAGTGATGTGTCATCAGAATAACCCAGAGTATGCTGGCATCTTTGCAACCCAACAGTAAAGAGCACTGCTGTCAATAATTGCAGCACCAACAACACAGACCATTACTCTCACTGCTGTCAATAATTGCAGCACCAACAATACAGCGGGGGGCTTTTAGATCTGCAACATCTCCATCCTACACGACACTCTCTCCTTCCATCTCTTCTTCATCAGCAACTGCTACAGTTTCAAACACAGCGGGGGGAGCTTTCAGATCTGCAACATCTCCATCCTCCACGGCACCATCTCCTTCCATATCTTCTTCATCAGCAACTTCTACAGTTTCAAACACAGCGGGGGGCTTTCAGATCTGCAACATCTCCATCCTCAACGGCACCCTCTCCTTCCATCTCTTCTTCATCCACTACTGCTACAGTTTCAAACACAGCGGGTGGCTTTCAGATCTACATCATCTCCATCCTCGACGACACCCTCGAGGTCCACTTCTTCATCTGTGACTGTTACGGTTTACATAAGGTACAGTTTTACATTTCTTCAGATCCCCTTTTACATTTCTTCATAAGGTACAATTTTTCAGTAGCACCCCCTTTGACCATCTCCTCAGATCCCCTTTAACATTTCTTCACAGCCTACCATGGAGCCATTCATCCAGCCAATCAACTACACCCTTGATGACAAGACAGTGGAATCCATTCTACTTCCTATAGAATGGAACCATCTCCATTTTCAGATCAAACCAGGCAAAACCACCTTCCTAATCGGAAACCAGTCTTTCCAGATAACCCTTATGCAGAATAAAAACGGGTCACTTTCAACTGCTAAGGGCTGGAAAAGGATGATCACACAGATCAGTCTTCGCAAAGGTTGGATCATCTACCTCAAGCCAACTGATCACCAGACCATCACAACATGGATCACAGATCAGTTCTTAGAAACACCAACTGAGCTTATCCCTCTCTTCAGAATGCCTGGCGACGAAGTATACTCTGGATCGGAGGACTCTGCAGATCAGCTCTTCGTTAGGGACATACACCAAGCAGCACCGGGATCAGCTGTAAATCCCATTCAGTTTGCAGAAGACACTGCTTCTTCGTCTGTCCAGTGTTTCTTTCACAAGTAGCTATTTGATTTTTATGTTCAGTTAATGGACCTTCTTTACAGCCGATCTGGCTGTATTTTTCTGTATTTTAAGTTCAGTTGTTGGACCTTCTTTATATTCGATCTGGTTGTATAATATATAACTTTTTATGCTTTGAATGTTGTAATCTTGAATGTTTAGATGTAGTGTTTTGAATGGTGTAATCTTGAATGTTGTAATCTTGCTTGTGCTCTCCGTGAGCTTATGTAACTCACATGGTTGCCTAGTTACTCTAATAGGATTCAGTTACTCGTATGGTTGTCTAGTTATTCTATAGCTGTCGCATAGGATTCAGTTACTCACATGTTTTATCCTTTTTGTTGTTCAGTTACTCGCAGTGTTGGTTTAGTTACTCGCAGCGTTTGTTCAGTTACTCACAGGCTATTTGAGTTACTCACAGTATTGGTTCAGTTACTCGCAGGGTTGTTCAGTTACTCGCAGTGTTGGTTCAGTTACTCGCAGTGTTGGTTCAGTTACTCACAGGGTTGTTCAGTTACTCGCAACGTTTTCCAGTTACTCGCGAGTTTTTTTCAGTTACTTGCGAGCTTTCATCAGTTACTCGCAGCGTTTTTCCAGTTACTCGCGAGCTTTCTTCAGTTACTCGCAGGGTTTTTCCAGTTATTTTTCCAGTTACTCGCGAGCTTTCTTCAGTTATTCGCAGGGTTGTTCAGTTACTCGCAGTGTTTTGCCAGTTACTCGCGAGCTTTGTTCAGTTACTCGCATCGTTTTTCCAGTTACTCGCGAGCTTTCTTCAGTTACTCGCAGGGTTGTTCAGTTACTCGCAACGTTTTTTCAATTACTCGCGAGCTTTGTTCAGTTACTTGCAGCGTTTTTCCAGTTACTCGCAGTGTTTTTCCAGTTACTCGGAGTGGTTGTGACAGTTACTCGCAGCGTTTTTCCAGTTACTCGGAGAAGGTTGTTCAGTTACTTGCAGTGTTTGTTCAGTTACTCGCAGAGGGTTGTTTAGTTACTCGCAGAGGGTTGTTCAGTTACTGCAGAGGGTTGTTCAGTTACTCACAGGCTATTTTGAGTTACTCGCAGTGTTTTTCCAGTTACTCGGAGCGGCTGTGACAGTTACTCGCAGGCTATTTGAGTTACTCGCAGTCCCTTTTCAGTTACTCGGAGTCCTTTTTCAGTTACTCGCAGCCCTTTTCCAGTTACTCGTAGTGTTCAAGCAGTCCTTTTTCAGTTACTCGAATAGTTTGTTAAGTTACTCAATCATTACTGTCGGGTGTTCAAGCATTACTCAAGCATTCTGTTACTTTCAGCTCAGTTACTCGTAGTAGTTTCAAGATGTACATAAGCATTCTAAGCATAAAGTTATCTAAAGCATTCAAGAACATTTAGCCAAAATATAAGGGCAAAATCAATATATGTTCAAGATGACATGTACAGCAAGATCAAATGTACATTAAGATCAGTTGTAAATTCAGAATTTTAACAGTTGTACATTCAATAGCAGCTGTACATTCAGATATATACAGCTTATACAACAGTGAGTAACTGAACAACAGCTTATACAAAAGCAGCTATACACTTGTTGTTTCTTCATTCTTTTTTGTTTCTGGTTGTTTATCAGCTTCAGCTTCTCCTCCATTGTTATCAGCAGATATACCTTCTTTGATCTTTTCGATTTCAGCTTTTTCATTGTCTCTTGGAGGCTGCAGCTGCCCCCTTGCCATCATTCGTTGAAAAATATCAGCCCTTATTGATGGTATGTCTTTGCAGGTGAAGTCCATAGGTTTACAATTTACTAGGCACTCTAGGTACTTCATGACAAAGATCCCACAGTCAAGTGAGTCTTCTTCCTGCTGTGGGCAGATCGGGTAATCCCTTTTCCACTGCGACAATTGGCTTCCCTTTTCAGGTGCACCCCTAAAGAAGTCGTGCACTATACCCACCTGCATTAAAAAAACAAGACATTTATTCATCATCAATTAAAGATCAGTAAGCCTTTCAATCCACTTATAATGGACTTAATTTTTATAGATCACTTACCCATCTATTGAATTCCTTTCTTGAGTTGCTACTCCAACTCATTGAATTATAGGACCGGTGTGCTCCATCCCTGAAACTTGCTTCGTACAAGTGCCAGTGGTTGTCGTTGTTTAGTATTGTGAACACCGAGTCCATTGCGTCCCAATCTTTCATTGGAACGTTGAATAGTGGAGATAGCATGTCTATCTGTTCCAAGGTGATGTCCTCAATATTAAATGATAGCTTTTGCTGCAAATGTAGAGTTTAAAAACCACATCTATAAGTTTCAGTTTGTGTTTATATATTGTAATTTCATGTAAATTTGTATACAAAGTTTACCGGAGCATAAGTGCTCATGCAGTGCCACGTCAATCCCTTCTTCCTCCGCTTGCTTGTGCTCTCCTTGAGCATCTGTACAAAGCAGTCGAGAACCTGAATAAAACCAAAATCTTTATCAGTTTAGCAATCCAAATTATCTATTTCAAAGAGTTAAACTACATTCTTGTTTCTTACAGGTGAATGTGTCATTTGATCCTTGTACAGGAGGGCGGCGAGGTCCTTCCCCGTGCACCAAGTGTCTTCACTGAATTTCCATTCTCGTTTTAACCTGCAAATTATTTTTATAGATGTTATACATACGAGTTGGATATAGAAACATTAATGTGTTATCATTTTACATTTGACAATAACCAATTCTCTTACATTTTTTCTATGTTGTCCATGAAGTGATGGACAATTTCTTTGGCTTCTTTTGTCTTGAAATGTTCAAAACCTATGAAGTTTGACATCTTGTACTGTCAACAACAATAGAGAAATCCATGTTAGAATCAATCTTCATTTTTCCCAAGTTATTTAAGCATTTCTGTCAGTTACTTAAGCATTACTCTCGGTTACTCATTCATTATGTTCAGTTACTCAAGCATTATATTCAGTTACTCATTCATTATGTGCAGTTACTCAAGCATTATATTCAGTTACTCAAGCCTTACGTGCAGTTGCTCAAGCCTTACTTGCAGTTACTCAAGCATTAGGTTCAGTTACTCAAGCTTTAGGTTCAGTTACTCAAGCATTACTTGCAGTTATGATATACTTGAAAGGAGATGAAAATTACCTTTTCCTCCCTTCTTTTCTTCACATTTTTCTCTATGCTTCCTATCTTTGGCTCTTCCATCGTCTTCTTCTTCAATCTTCTTCTGGGCTTCTTCTGCCCTTCTTCTTCTGCTATCTTCTCTGGCTGTTGGCTCCCTTCTTTATGTTTCTTTTGGTCTGCCTCTTCTGCAGACTTTGGTTCTTCAGAACTGTTGTCCTTTGTTTCTTTTTTCTCCTTTTCTTCTTGTTTCTTTTGGTCTGCATCTTCTGCAGAACTGTTGTCTTTTGTTTCTTTGTTCTCCTCTTCATCAACATTTTTCCCGTCCTCACTATGATCTTCAGATTCTACGTATTTTTTTATGAGGGTTAGCCTTCTTCGTTTTGTCGGTGGGGCGACATCCTTTGTCGGTGCGTCTTTCGGTTCATCTACATTCACCGAGACAAAACCCTCTACAAATTCCTGGAATCCACTTCCAGGTGACTGTGATTTGTTACCCTCATCTTCCCACTTTCTTTTTAGATTTTTGTTCTCTTCTTCTAACTTGGCTATTCTTTCTTCTAGCCTTTTATTCTCCAATTGCAGTTCTGTGAATTTATCAACACTTATTGTTGTGTAGATCTCCTTATGTATTTTGAGCTCCTCCTCCAACATTTTGATTCTTGTCTCCAGGGTGGAGGTGTCAATAGTGTCTCCCTCTTTGATGATTGGTTTTGCTGGTGCCTCAGTGGTTGTTGGCGTACTTTTTTCTGGCATGTCATTCGATGATTTTGCAGCATGCCAATCATCTCCCTGGTCTACCACTATCATTTGACATACCTGTCCAACGTATAAAAAAATAATGTGTTACTCGCAGAGGGTTGTTCAGTTACTGCAGGCTATTTTGAGTTACTCGCAGAGGGTTGTTCAGTTACTCGCAGAGTGTTGTCCAACATATAAAAAAAATAATGTGTTACTGCAGAGGGTTGTCCAACATATAAAAAAAAATAATGTGTTACTGCAGGCTATTTTGAGTTACTCGCAGAGGGTTGTTCAGTTACTCACAGGCTATCTTGAGTTACTCGCAGTGTTTTTTGAGTTACTCGTAGGTTATTTTGAGTTACTCGTAGTGTTTTTTGAGTTACTCGCAGGCTATTTTGAGTTACTTGCAGTGTTGTATATTAGATTTTGTAACAAAGTTTAGATAATCTTACATCCTTAGGCTCCACTTTCACTAATTCCATCAATTTCTCGACCGGCGCAGCCCACTTCTTTATCCTTGGCTTGGAGTCAAGGAATGTTGGCTTTGCCATCTTTGTCATCTCATATGCCCAAACCTGCATGTAATATATAGAAAATATAATGCATATGTAACTGCACCCCCATAGTCAATATTGTATCAATGTAGTTGAATATGATTTTATTCACTTACGCATAGGCACATGACACAGCCTGTTGTGTATAGGGTGTTCTTAGCCCCTTTCTCTCCTTTCCTTCTTAGCTGGACATTCTCCTTTAGCATCTTCATATTCTTGAAGATACTCCCATGCACCAGCTTTGCCCAATTCATCTGCCCAGTGGCAGTTACATTATCTAGGTAGTGGATAATGTAGATTGGTGCGCAATAGCTAGTGTCTGGGATTAGGAATGTTGCCAGCAGGTGCAACATCCACACACGACACATATTTGTATTGTCCGCTAGATTGTTGGTCTTGGCATATTCTTGCCAAAGTTTTGTCAAGTTGTCCTTATGCAGGACATCTTTTTCTCTCAATTTCTTTGATGTATCACCTTCATTTCTATTTTTACAAGTCTCCTTCTCAAACTCTTGCCATATCGACTTTACTATGGCAGAATCTTTTCTTTGTGTTATTTCTATACCTTTGCTAGGGATACCTAGAATTATCCCCACGTCATCTACTGTCATCCTTCTTTCCTCTCCGTCGGCCAGCAGAAATATGTCTTCATCGACATATCTATCAATTAAATCCTCTAACAAGCCTATGTCAACCGCAAGATTTGGCATATTTACGAGGTTTGCAAAGGCTGTTGAGCTCAGCATCATAATTTGTTCCTTTGTATAAACCATGCTCTTGCTGGTATTGTTGTAGCTCTTTAAGGAGCACCTGTGGTACAGTCTATTTACTCCCACTGCAAACATATCAAAATTTATCGTTAGAGCTCATTGTTTATTTTGTAAAAGCTATTTAATAAACTGTAAGTAACTGAAAATTAAAACTATTACAAATCCATACAATCTTACCTTTCTCTTTAGCCTTTTCTGTCTCTTTATGTTTCTGACTTGCAGTTGTACTCTCCTCATCCCCTTTGCTTTCTTCTCCTGCATAAAAATAAAGTTATTCCAATAATGTAGTAGTTAGCTTAACAATATTGTTTTATCGCTTATTATCGGTTACTCAAACATTACTCTTGGTTACTCAAGCATTATGTAATAGTTACTCAAGCATAAATCTCAGTTACTCATGCACTACTATAGGTTACTCAAGCAATATGTGATAGTTACTCGAGCATAAATTTCAGTTACTCAAGCATTACTCTCGGTTACTCAAGCATAATGTAATAGTTACTCAATCATAAATTTCAGTTGCTCAAGCATAAATTTCAGTTACTCAAGCATTAATCTCAGTTACTCATGCACTACTATAGGTCACTCAAGCAATATGTGATAGTTACTCGAGCATAAATTTCAGTTACTCAAGCATTACTCTCGGTTACTCAAGCATTACTCTCGGTTACTCAAGCATAATGTAATAGTTACTCAATCATAAATTTCAGTTGCTCAAGCATAAATTTCAGTTACTCAAGCATTAATCTCAGTTACTCATGCACTACTATAGGTCACTCAAGCAATATGTGATAGTTACTCGAGCATAAATTTCAGTTACTCAAGCATTACTCTCGGTTACTCAAGCATTACTCTCGGTTACTCAAGCATTATGTAATAGTTTCTCAATCATAAATTTCAGTTGCTCAAGCATAAATTTCAGTTACTCAAGCATTAATCTCAGTTACTCATGCACTACTATAGGTCACTCAAGCAATATGTGATAGTTACTCGAGCATAAATTTCAGTTACTCAAGCATTACTCTCGGTTACTCAAGCATTACTCTCGGTTACTCAAGCATAATGTAATAGTTACTCAATCATAAATTTCAGTTGCTCAAGCATAAATCTCAGTTACTCAAGCATTAATCTCAGTTACTCAAGCACTACTATAGGTCACTCAAGCAATATGTGATAGTTACTCGAGCATAAATTTCAGTTACTCAAGCATTACTCTCGGTTACTCAAGTATTACTCTTGGTTACTCAAGCATTATGTAATAGTTACTCAATCATAAATTTCAGTTGCTCAAGCATTAATCTCAGTTACTCAAGCATTAATCTCAGTTACTCAAGCATTATGTGATAGTTAATCGAGCATAAATTTCAGTTACTCAAACACTACTATCGGTCACTCAAGCAATATGTGATAGTTACTCAAGCATTAATTTCAGTTACTGAAGCATTACTCTTGGTTACTCAAGCATTACTCTTGGTTACTCAACCATTATGTGATAGTTACTTGAGCATAAATATCGGTTACTCACACATTATTCTCGGTTAGTCAAACATTCTATAATAGTTACTCAAGCATTAAT